>PVHP010024367.1:0-25432 GCA_004024765.1 Zapus hudsonius
GAATGGGAATGTTTATTCTGTGTTGTTTTATATTGGAGGTCCATAACTTATTGGTTTTGTTCCACAGCTATTCACAGTGAAGAAATTGGCTTGAACCTCAGAAGAGACTTTGGACTATGGACTTTTTGAACAATGTTGGAACTGTTATGACTTAGGGGACCCTTCACATTGAACTAAGTGAATTTTACATTATGGGATGGCCACGGGCCTTGGAGGAACAAGGGTGGAATTATAGGTTAAAAGTCAAGTGTTTCAGTGTCAGGTTAACATGTATGATTGTGAGGATTGATGTTCATCAACCTGACTGGATGTAGACTCACCTAGGATTAAGTGACGAAGGAAGACCAGCCCTCAATGTGAGCAGTGCCATTACCCAGGCTGAGGACCTAGGCTGAATACAACAGGAAAAGGTAGAAAGCCAAAGGAGCACATTCTGGTCTACTGAGATGTGAGCAAGCAGCCTCAGGTTCCTGCCTCTGCATCTTCGCCACCAGGAGGGAATAATTCTTTTCTCTCTGAAGTTGCTTTCACCAGGCTGGTATTTTATCACAACAGTGAGAAACATAACTTATCCTCATACCTATGCTATATAGTTATTTGACTGACCCACACACTTTCTCAGAATCTCCCAGAGTTTAAAGACAGGGCCAATGTTCACATCTGGGCCTCATATTTCCAAGAGATTCAATGAGATGACTGGCAATCCTCTCAATTCCACCAGCCTTCCGTTCCCAGAAAGATATCCCAGATGGAACCCAGAGGTGCTTGTTGACTTCTTTGGCCTGTGATCAGGTTGACCTTAACCTAAGCCATCTGCTGAGTGCACTTTACAAAGGCTCTGAGCAGTGCATAACTTTGCTAGTCTGAGAGCTGTGGTTGTTTGATGCATTCTTTCAGGGCATATTTCTTTCCTCTCTCCTGTGCTATTGTCATCGCCTCTCAGCATGGGGAAGCAGGGGACCCACTGTTGGCCTATTTGAACCAACCACCATATCTCTTGTCCCCAAAAATGTAATTGAAAAGAATCTTAATGGGCTCCACATGATGAAAGCTCCACTGAGTGATTAAAAAGGCTTTAATAAAACTGTCCGAGTTATTCTCTGTGGCTGTGGGCAGTGCCCTTTGTTGTCTCTAATGATCCCAATAAGATATCGGGGTGATTTTTCTTTTCTGTGGGCCTACCAGCTTCTGTCTGTCTGACTGCTCACCCTGTGTTCTCCTCCCAGACCATCCATGTGGCTATTGTCTGTGCCGGATATAATGCCAGCCGGGACGTCGTGACCCTGGTCAAGTCTGTCCTCTTTCACAGGTAAGAGCACACACTCTGCTGGTGTGCGTCCCTGAGAGCCAGCAGGTCTCCTTCGGGAAGGTTACCTGAGAGCATCGTTGTTCACCCATCAGTCAAGCTGCCATGGAAATGTCATTTTTGCTGAAAATCTGCAGGAGGGTATTGTGATAATAGTGTTTAGCAGCGACAGTTCGCTGGTGCCTTGCCACATGCATGCTCGAAGCACTCAGTGTGCAGGAACCTTTAAGGACACCATGAGTTAGATGCTTCGGTTTCTACATCAGCAGTTTCTACACGACTCAGTGATCACATCTCATTCTAGGTCCCTATGGGCAAGTTGTGCTGTGGGCTGTGTTGTATCCTAAACAAAATTCACAGTTAGAAGTCCTAGCCCCAGCTACTTCAAAATAGCACTATTTGGAGATAAATCTTTAAAAGAAGTGATTAAATTAAGGTAGGGTCACTGGGCTTTGCCCTAATCCAATAGGACTGGTATTTTATAAAGCAAAAATGAATAGGAGATTAGGGGAGACACATATAGAGGAAAGACTGTGAATGGATGCCAAGAAGATAGTCTTCAAGCAAGCCAAGGAACTTGGCCCTAAAATAGCTCTCATTTCTAGTTTCTAGAAGTAAAACAAAATAAATTTCCATTTTCAGCCAGCCAGTGTGTGATATTCTGTTATGTCATACCTTCCCCAAGCACATTCCCCCCACACACACACACAAAAATGAAATACCAGGCTGCTTCCTCAATGCCAACGTGTCCTGTCTCTGGACATTTCTGACTGTTCAGAAATCCTGCCTGGTATGAAGCTTCCATGGACCCTGCAGATGACCCTCATAGCTCCCAGTGGAACCAGTCAGAGAATTGGTTCTCTTTCACTTGGAAGAGGGATTCCTCTCAGGTCACCTTTTCTGTGTCAACCCACATGCCTTCTCATGTGCTCTTCACTCTTCAAGCTGCTTGGGTTGGTGTCTCCACATTCTCAAGGTCATGTCCAGAAATGACCCTGTAGTTCCAGCCAGAGTTCCTGGCTCTCCTCTCCCTTCCCACTAGGGGTTTGTAGAAAGCTATAGCCAATAATATGGAAAGGTTTGGAGAAAGTGAGGATACAGAATGTTCTTGGCAGAAGAGACATTCTTGAGAAGGCCTCTCAGTTCATCTGCACAGGGATCCAGATAAAGTCAGGTATGTTGTGGAGGTTTGAATATAAATGTATGTCCCCATATTAAAGCTTATAATATGTCTTCAGCTGCTTGGCTGGAAAAGATCTTTGAGAGGCGGATCCTGGGTGTCCAGCCCAATGGTGTGTATGGGGGCAGGTTGGAGCTCTAGTTGGGTGTATTTTGTGTCTTTTTGATGGTTCTCTCTGCTTAGATCTGAGAAAGGCAGCCAGCTTCTTCCACCGTTGATGGAACATCTGGCTCTGTATGCTTGAAATAAATCCTTTCCTCCCATGAACTGTGTTTGCTTTGCATGGTCATCCAGCAATGTGGAGCTGACTGTAGTATATGTGAATCCACTCAGCAGCGTCCTAACCAGAGATGGGAGGAACAGTAGACATACAGACCCACAAATCCCACTGCCTATGGGAGGAAAGTGTTATTCAGCTTGCAATTTCCAGGGAAGGTTTCTTCATGGAGGTTTGGAAATCATGACAGGACTGAGTAGGGAGTCTGGGTCACATTTCCACATCAGACTTAAGGAAGTACTCCAAATATGTTAGCTAAAACCCACTATGGCTGGACAAATAAACCCCAAGTTCTACTAATGCAATACACCTTCTCTAGCAGAGCTTTACCTCCCAAAGGTTTTACCACTCCCCCAAATTACCACCAGCACATGAGGCTATAAAGGACATTTTACATTCATACCACTATAGTCTCCAACATTGATTCATTTCTGAACTCTGGCATATCTCTTTTGCCCCCATAAGTGGCTCCAGTCATTAGCCAGTTAAGGAAAGTCACATTCCCTGCCTGTGTGGACAGGTATTGGGTGGGGCGGGAGACGTCAGCAGCAGACAAATGTGTACCAGTGTACAGTAGAACATGGAGTTCTCTATCACCTCTGATCCCTTGTAGCTCTGATTTCAGATGAACATTCGCTGTCTGGTGAAGGATGTCAGAGTCTTCTGATTTGAGGCCACATGTCCTTTCTACGTGGCAGCCATGGTGGTGTGGTTTCAGAGGCTTCTTGTGAGTCTTCCTGGTTGGCTGCCTGCAACTAGGTGCTGTGAAGGCTGAGCGTGAATTAGATGAGAGCTCCTCAGCCTTGATGTAATTATTCCATTGGACACCTCCAGTCCCTCCCGGACAGTCTGAAAGCCCATGCTTGTAGAAAATGATGCCTGTATGATTATAGTTATCCAATTATGCCATGCCTCAATCATGGCAAATGTTAAGGTCATGCAAATCTCTGATGTTGTTTTTGAACAAAACAAAACAAAATTATTCCTGTTGCTTTAGCTACGAATCACAGAATTTGATAGTTGTTGAAATTACAAGACTCCTATTGAGTATAAGCTTTCACCTCTCTGGTCGCTGTGTAGCCCAAAGATGTTTAATATGAAAATAGCAGTTGGATTAGCAGCTGCTCTTGGCTTGCCCTCCTTGCTTAGAAGCACGGGGATCCAAGGAGAGCTAGTTTTAGTAAGTGTTACGAAGATGCTACATCCATGTCAATAACTGCAGGATCCTCTTGTCCATTTGATCCCTGGAATGTCCCCTCTTCCCCCATTCCATTACACCTTGAAGAAGGATTGTGAACCTGGCATTGTGGTGCACGCCTTGAATCCGAGCACTCTGGACCAGGGCAGAGGTAGGAGGATCACCATGAGTTCAAGGCCACCCTGGGACTACATAATGAATTCCAGATCAGCCTGGGCTAGAGCAAGACCCTACCTCAAATCACACACACCCCCACACACAAATAAGAATGATTGTGAAATAATACTCTGGTTGGGATATCAAGACAAAAGGACATTTGAAAGTCTTTCTACTTAGAAAGTCCAGGCTATAAATAGCTTCATCCCCTCCCAAGCATGTTATAAGGATTAACTAAGACAAGATTATAAAATATGTTGGCAAATGAAATACCTTCCCCAATATTACTAATAATAGAATAATAACAGTACAAGATGCTTCTTTTGGCTTTCACTGTTAATTACAGTAATTAGATTTATTTTGCAGACAAGATTTTCAGCAAATTTTCATTTAAGGCTTTGTTATGTCAAATCAATTTCACTTCTGCAGTGTGGCTGGTGACAATGAGTTCACTGTGTTTTAAATGATAGGAAGAGATTGATGCTGGCACTGAAAATTGCTCCATCCTTCTGGAAAAAAAAAATTCAGAAGATTTGCCAAAGACTTTCATCCCACCACACGATTACTTCAGGAACTCTGCCTTAACTATAGAAATTACAGAAACTAAACTATAGAAAGAAACCTTTTTGAAAATTTGGCTTACGGTCATAAAATTAGAGACTATGGTAGTACAATAAGAATAACTGATTATCTCTTATAAATCACACATCCACTTGGCTTTAAAAAGATGTACTAACATTGGGAAATATTTATGGTGTAAAATGTTTATGGTGTTAGCGAAAATAAAGTTCAGAATGCACAATATGTTTTAATCATCATTTTGTATGGCCATGTTGACAGTGTTATTATAACTGAGGGTCACAGTGGGGTGAACACCCAAAATTTCACTCACTGTACTTCCCCCAGAGTTCGTGTCTCAGCATGTCAAAGAATTGGACAAACTTAGATAGAGAGTGTTTTCTTTCATCCCACACATTGCTCTGACAACTGCAACAATCCATGCTGCTTTAAAAATTTATTTATTTGAGAGAGAGAGAGAGACTCCATGCTGCTTATGCTATACCATGAGTCCTTTCGATTCTCCTAGACAGTTGTCTCCTCTTCTTCGAGAGAGGGTGTCACTCAGCTGTCCTTGAACCTTCTTCCATCTTTCCAAATTATCGAGACCACCTGGCCTCCCTCAACTGAATAATTCAAAAACCCCGCATCCTTACTACTGTGATTTTTTTTTGAAAATGGTTCTATTAAATTTCTATGTATTAAAGAGTCTCTGAACACTCAAATCACCATCCTTGGCTCTTTGCCTAAAATTGTCATTGCACTGTGAACTAATAATTAAAGATTATCTCAGCTCACGTGACCTCTGTATTTTAATAAAAAAAAAAACAGTCAGTCTCCTTTGTGGGGAGTTTGGCTCATTCCTGGTGAGTTAAATAATGAGAAACAAGAAGATAGATGTGGTTTCATCATCATTGCTCTTTGTGGTGGTGTGTTCATGGCCTCCTGACCTAGAACAAGGGAGCAATTAAAGAAACCGAGGCATCTGGCGCATCTTCCATTAAGACAGAAGTCTGCTGGCCCTGCTGGAGAAGGAGCCTGTGCTTGCTTCAGTCTCTGTGCGTGTGTGGAGTCCTTGTGGTATTTGCAGCAGCCTGAGGGATGCTGGGTATTAGGATGTGGCTCAGACCACCTGTCCAGGAAGAAGCCTTTTGTTCCCTTGGGCTTAAGGCAGTTCCTCCCCAACCATATTTGTAATTGGTAACTGATGTAAAAGAATCATTTTGATATTATACAAATATAAAGCTAAATAGCTTTGAGTTGTATATTGAGGCAATTATTCCTTCTGAGTGACTTTTTATTAACGGAATTTAGTGAAATCCCCTTTGGTGTAAATATGCTGCAACATCTGCCTAAATGGTGTTCATCTCCTTTTGAACACAAGAGAACTGGATAGAAGCTCAGAGACTTTGACTGATATTTGAATTCAAGCTCTGTCATTAAAATCATCTTTCACCTTCCTGAATTAGGAGCCAAATGTGAAATTAGACTCACAAGTCATCCATATATGGTGTGAAATCATCTCCTCTATTGCTTTTGGTTTTGAGTTGTAGAATGGTCTTTTAACTGTGGCCATATGCAGGCTGTCTCTCATGACACCCAGGACTGGACTTATACCTGGTCATATGTGAGCCCTGCCACCCAGCCACCCTCTACACAACAAAGGAGCCAGAAAGCAGGCAAAACCTTCTCCCATATCTCCTAGTTCAGACAACTCAACATGTATGGGGATGTATTCACATAACATAATCATTCCTTGAAAGTGTAAAATTCAGTATTTTGCAGCAAAAATGCAGTTGTGTAACCATTACCACTCTTGAATATTGAACCATTTCCTTGTTCCAAAAGACCTCTAATCAGGTGGCTATCACTTCCTGTGTTTACCTTGCCTGTCACTAATCTGATCTCTCTCTCTCTCTCTCTCTCTCTCTCTCTCTCTCTCTCTCTCTCTCTCTCTCTCTCTCTCTCTCTCATCAGGACATCTTATTGCAGTACTGGTTCATCTTTCTGCCTGGCTTCTTTCAGCTCACCAGATGCATGTGCTAATACTTCACTCCATTTTATTGCTGTTATAATTACCTTTGTGGTGCTAGGACAAAATGACTGACCAAAAGCAGCTGACAGGGAGAAAGGGTTTATTTTGGCTCCAGGGGAAGCTTCATGATGGCAAAACACAGCACGGCAGAAGCAGAGACTGGGCAACACAGTCTTGCCACAGCAGGTGGAAAACAGCAGCAAGAGAATGAGCGGAGCTCTGGCAAAGGGGAGCTGCCTGTAATACCCTAGCGTGCCCACAGCAACTCACCTCCAGCAAACTTCCACCTTCCACACTGCCACCAGCTAGGAGCCAAGCATTGAGAACACACGAGTTTACACGGACATCTGATTCAACAGACCACAGTTTCAAAGTAATGTGCTTGTGTGAATGTATTGCATTGTGTTTATCCATCCGCCAGTTTATGGCTCTGAGAATGTATGTGTGTCAGCATGTGTGCAGGTATGCTTGTGTGTAGGAATGCCATCCACCCTTTTTTGAGACAGGGTCTCACATTGTGAAGCATATTGATTTTAGCTAGACTGGTTAGCCAGTGAGTTCCAGGTCCACCTGCCTTTGCCTCTCAGCACTAGAGTTATAAGCCCTAGGTACCATGCCTGGCATTTTATATGGGTTTTAGGGACTGAACTCATGTCCTGATATGAGTAAGGCATGCACTTGACCCACTGAGCTGTCTCCCTAGCCTGCTAATGGCCATTTCGATATTTTCTGCTTCTTAGCTATTGAGCAACTGTGCTAAGAATGTTTGCATCCATGCTTCTGTGTGGACATATGTTTTCATAGAGATTATTTTGTCTGTAACTACGAGAGGAATTGCTGAGTAACTCAGTCATGGTAGTTCTATGCCTTGGTTTTATTTTATTTATTTACTTTCTTAATGAAGTACTTGTTCATTTAGAGAAACTTCCTGAAAGCAGCTACATAGGGTTTCAATCCCACCAGTCACAATTGTAGGTTCTGGTCATCACTTGTTATTGTCTTTTTTATTTTTAGCACTCTGGTGGGTGTGCAGTGCTATTTCATTGTGATTTTCATGTGTCTATTGACCATTTGTCAATCTTTCTTGAGAAATGGCTGCAAGAGCCTCTCCTTGATTTTTAATTGGCTTTGCTTGTCTTTTTTGTTTGAGTTGTAAAAGATCTTTATCATGCTAACAAATCCTTCAGCAGATACAAGCTCTGCAAATATTTTCTCCACTCTAAGTGTACTGTTCTTCACTTTATTGATGTCCTTTGAAACTCAGAAAGTTCTTTATCTTTTTTTTTTTTTTTTTTGTCTTAAGCAGCAAGGAATTAGGCTGGGGTGCTGAAATGAGTCCAGTGTCTGCTGGGGACCCACCTCTTGGTTCACAGGTGACCACCTACTTGCAGAGAGCATGGGGAAACAACATTTTTATTTTGAAATTTAGGAAATTTCAATCTAGTTTATCTTTTTTATTAATATTTGTACTTTTGATATCAAATCTAAGCAACTGTTACGTCACGTCTCCAATTCCTTCAGAGTGCTTATCTATCACACCCTGTGGGACCCTGGGACCATTGCCAAAGAGGTGGCATTAAGAATGTCCCAGCAAAAGGAAAGGGGGGGTGCTTTGCAATGCTGCCTTCCACACACACACAGTGACAGTGGCATTCATGACCTAACTGTGGCTGATACTGCCTACATCAGACCTGTATAACAGGAGGGGAAAATTTTTGTACCGGGGTGAACTGGGGATTAGAATTTAGATAATGCCCAGCATTATCCAGTGCACCCCAAAATTTAAGGAGTACCAAAATTCTTGTCTATAAAGTTAAAGAATTAAAAACATTGACAACAAGATATTATGGTGTAGTGGGAGACTTTATTATTTAAGGGAACACGGGGAGTTACAGAGTTCTTCAGCCACCAGTGTGGGGAGAACACGTGGAGAGTTTTAACAGAATTTATGCTGTCCAGCCAAACAAGTAGAAGAAGTAAAGGTCTCAGAGGCCCCCATCATGAGAGGGAAAGGTTTATGTGGAAAAGAATCCTTACCTGGAAAATGAAGTTCTCCTTCTAGGACTCCGAATGGTAAAAGAAGACTGGCCTTTGTTCTAGTGAAGTTTATTTTAAAACTTCTCCCAGGTAAGTCAGAGAGACAGCTGATTGGTCTATACCTGACCAATCAGTTTTTGCATCTAGGTTTGAGCTCTGACTCATGACACCTCCCACTCAAGGGGAGGGGAATCCATGGAGCTCGCCTGAACTGTCACATGATGACATCAAATAGAAGAGAGATTAGCTGGAAAGACTCAGTAGAGGGGATATAGGAGAGGGGGAGGGGCCAAGATTATGATCATGGTCTATTGTGTACATGTATGGCAATTGTCAATAAAAAGTTAAAAATAAATTTTAAATATTATAAAAAAGAAAATGCTTTTCTACATTTTTATATAAAATATTTATTTGAGAGAGAGTGAAAGAGAGGGAAAGAGGCAGAAACCGAGAGCGAATGGGCACACCAGGGCCTCCAGCCACTGCAAACGAACTCCAGACACATGTACCACCTTGTGCATCTGGCTTTATAGGGTACTGTGGAATCAAACTCCGGTCCTTCTGTTTTGCAGGCAAATGCCTTAACTGCTAAGCCATCTCTCCAGCCTGTCTACTTAATTTTGTGTTAATGGTGTCAAACTCTGAGGATATTTGATCTCTTTAGTCTTCATTAGTCCCCTCATTTATTCTTCTGTGAAACAAGATAGAATTTATATCTATAAAGTTATAACTAAAAAGAACTGAACAGCCTAATGATGAGATTATTAATAAAATGAAGTTTCCTGTCCCGAGCCTCCATGTAGCAGGGAACAAAGTCATGAGTAGTTGAGTGTAACAGAACCTCCCTGAAGGCACCTCATCTCAAGCAAGCTTGGGCCTGGTTAGGGCTTGGAATGGGAGATGACTGTGGAACCCTAAGTTCAGTTCCAGACAGAATTCAGTGGGAGTCATTCTGGAGGGCCTCCCCCCCCCCACCTGGCCATCTTGCTATTTATGTAGCAGAATGAAGGAAGCAGTGGGAATGGCCAGGCTCAGGTGGTCCAGGAGGCCCCGTGTGACCCAAGCCTCCAGGAGAATGCAGTGCATCTCAGCAGCGGAGTAAGCCCGGCTTAGGCAGAGAGAGGACACAGGGGTAACTCCTCCTGAAACCAGGGAAGCTCCACCGCAACTGACAGGAAGGTTTGCACTACAAATAAATGTGACGATGGAACCAGCACATGATGGGAAGACACGGGGCTGCTGTGAGTAGGGTGCCCAAGGTAAACCTCCCTGAGGAGGACAGACTTAAGAATTTACACTGCAGGAGACACATGCAGAACTGGGAAAGAATGGAAGCCCCGTGACTCACAGCTGCTCTCTGGATTCCAAGGGACCTGGTTGACAGTCAGCTTTATAAGTTTACAGCCCAGGGTGCCGTTCTGGCTGACCCAGAGGCCAGATGGCCATGTACAGAACTGGAGGAAGGAATCTGAAGTAAGAGCTTGGAGAGGAGGATGGGGTGAGATCATCAAAGATCCTATTTGCTCCATGAAGGAGGCTGGACCTTGTATAATACACAGTGGACAGGAGGTCTGCAGCATTGTTTTAAAGGGAGCAGGAGACTTGCAGAACGAAATATTGGTTGGAGAAAGTGAGAGAGATGGAGAGAGAAGTAGTGGAATATTCAAGACATGTCACCATAGCCTGGGTGGGATCATGAGAGAGAACATTTTCCAAGTCCTTACCTGGCTATTCTTTGGTCTATTTGCTCCGGATACTTAAACCCAGCCAACATGTCTGACATTGTGAGTAGGGTCATGATCAATCCCACTTTATGGATTTGGAAACTGAAGTGAAAAAGCTTGCCCAAGGTCCACCATTAGTTTGTGGTGCACCAAGATAGGAAGCCAGGGGATTAGACTTCTGAGATCCAGTTCCAAGCCCCTAGGCTCAGCTCCCTCCCATTGACTGGATGTAGGGAGACGGCTGGGGAAAGAGCCCAGTTGAGGGCTCTGTTCATTACTAACAAGTTGGATAAATGGGGTTTCCTGGACCAAGGGAGATAGTACATGAATGGATTAGAATGGGCCAAGCAAAGGCTGGATGCTTTCTGTTTCAGAAACTGGATCTTCATGTGCTCAAAGGAAAAGGATGCTATGGGGTGTCAGCTACCAGGTCCACACCCTCAGGGTCCCCAATTCTCAAGATGTTACCAGAATTGGACTGTGATTGGAGACCTACTGCTCAAACATTCTGTGTCACAGGTTACCCACTAGCTGCTGATGATTGGCCAACATTTGATTGCTGAGAAAGTATTCGGGAATCTCTAGGTCTCAAGGGTCCCCTGAGCCTGGAGTGCCCCCCCCATGTCCTCTGAAAGATGATTTTTATAAGCTGCTGGTAAGGGAAGCTAATTGAGACACCCAGACCCTTCTGATGGAACAGACAGCTGCGGTTGTCCTCCAGACGGGTTTCACCTTGGATTTCCTCTCCAGAGACTTGAAACAAGATAGAGGGGAAGCTGCTCTGAGAGCCAGGTCCTCCTAACTTTGGTTGGTGCATCTATGGCTCTGTCATGAACAAGGTCATGACCCCTGCAATGATAACTTCCAGCTGCTGTCTGAGACCTTTGGCTTATTTAGCTTTTAGCGAATTTTCCAGTTCTTAGATTTTCACACACATCTCCTTCCAGTGTGGCCCTACCTACCTTAAAACTTCATTCTCTCTCTTCGTTATTCATAACTTAAAATAAGTGTCCAGTCAGTGCTGCTGTAATGATCTATCCAAAGCCATTTTTATTTTGCCCATATGCTCTGTATGTCCCCACCTATTTTGTTACATTCTACAAACTGTCTTCCCAAATCTTCCATCTTTACCCATCCAAAGGTCCTGGTGCATTCCCACGTAGTCCATGGAAGCTTCTAGAATCTCCATTGCTGAGAAAGAATGTATTTGGCCCTTCCACCCCCAGCATGGAGAAACTTTTGTTTTGCACGTGCTTTGTCCCAGTCAGCTTCACATTGCTGAAATGAACATCAGTTTAGAGGAGGAAGGGTTTTATTTGAAGCTTACAGATCCAAGGGAGTTCCATAATGGCTGAGGAGGCTTTTGGCCTTTCATAGATCCAACCAGAGAGAGAACACCAAACAGCCAGCACCCCAAGGGAGCCCATAATCATCAGCAAACTGCAGGGGCCCTGCCTGAGCTCTGACTGCTCTGCATACCTTTAGGCTAGAATCAGATCCGACCCCAAACACATCTTAGAGCTGACTTTAGGATCCGCCCCCAGTGACACCTCTTCCCACCAGGTGGCTGGCAATGCAAGTTTTAATAAAACACCTGAGTCTATTGGGGACATAAACTCAAACTATCACAACACCTATGCCAGCTGTGTGACAGAGACCTCTAGGAATATCCCCTGCTCATTATTGCTCATCAGTCCACACAAGTGGTTCCTTTGGAGGGCAGTCATTCCCAAGCCATGCATTTGTGGCTAACATCCCAGCCTTGGTACTCACCAGTTCTAAGGGCCATTAGTGTTTCGTGGTATGTCTTCTGTCACCTCTGTGACACTATGTACTGCCTGAGGAGGTAGCTCTTTGGATCACTCCTCACCCATATGTTCATACCTAGTAGCATTAAGTCTGACATTCATTCACCTCCTCATTTTTGTCTCTGGGTGGAGAAATGAATGAGAAATACATTATTTGAAATCTACCATTCACCACTGCGAAGGGGATGCAAAATGAGTAGCAGACTCAAAAGCTAATATTGGAAAAAATTGATGTTTACTGAGATCTTAGCCATGAACCGGCACCTCCCTAAGCACTTCATGTATATACGCTCATTTTTCTCTCACAAGTACCCAAGGCAATGTTGTTTATTGTGGTGGTTAATTTCAGTTTCCCAACTGACAAGATTTAGAATCACCATAGAAACACATCTCTGAGGGTGTCTATGAGGAATTTTCTAGATTAGATTAATTGGGAACAGAAGAGCCATCCTAAAGATTCGTGGTCCCACTCCATAGGCTGGGGTCCTGAACAGCATGAAAAGGAGAAACTAATCACCAATACTCATCTCTCTCTGTTTCCTGATTGTGGACATGACTTGATCAGCTGCTTCCTGCTTCTGCCACCATGCCTGCCCCCTCATAAAACCTCACAGCGTAAGCTGAAGTCAACCCTTCTTCCCTTAGATTGCTTCCTATCAGGTATTTTGTCATATTAAGAACAACCGCTAATACAGTTACCAGTTTGGTTCTTGGTTTCTTACCAGTATCTTTCTTGTTTTGCAAAGGAGATTGTTGAGGTCTAGAGAGAGGGTTAACTCAGTTCCACAGCAGGGTTCCAACCCAGGGATTCTGAAGCAGAGCCTGCACTGTCCATCTGAGGACGGTGCCACTTGTAATTTTGGATTCTTTTTGGCTTGTGTGTGTGTGTGTATACACACATGTATGTATGTGTCTCGATGAACAGTGTGTATGCATGTGTGTGTAAGATGTGGTATTTATGGTGTATGCACATGTATGTGTCTTAGGTGTGCCTGCAGCACTGTGTGCTTGCCTGTGGTGGCCAGAGCAGAACATTTGGCTCTCCTTTTCCTTAGGTCTTTCATCCCTTCTTATTTGAGCTGGAGTCACTTACTGCTCCTGTGTCTGCTGGTATTTTTTTTTTCACAAGGTCTTGCAGTTATCAGATCTCAGCTCTACTCTGAAACTAGGGTTATATCCAGATGCGACCCTGCCTGGACATTTCTGTGGGTACTGGGTATGGAACTTGAGTGGTTTCAGTCTTCCTTAGGCGCTCTTGCTTGCACAGGAAGTACTCTGAACTACTTAACCATCCCTCCAGACCCCATCCGCTATTTGTGTCCCTCACTAGCCTGAAACTCAACAAGAAGGCTAGATTGGCTGGCCAGTGATCCCCAGAGATCTTGTCTACTCTTCCAGTGCTGGGATTCCAAGGTCTCTCTACCATGCCTGGCTTTTTACATGTAAACTCAGGGGACCCAACTTCAGTCCTCAAGTTTACAAGGTAAGCACTTTATCAAGTGAGCCATCTCCTCAGCTCAGTTCTTGTGTTTAAATGACTATTATTCTATATCATGATGGCTTCTGTGTAAGAACCGTGATACTGGCAATTGAAATATGCCTAAGAGAAACCACGAAGCACTTCTTGTAAGCAAGAAAAGGAAAATGCAATGAGTTATTTTTAAAAGATACCACAGAGCTGACCCTGTGGTCCTCTCTTGCCCTTGTGCAGTACTAGGGTCTTCTGGCAACATCTGGCAGGGAAACCACAAGACAGTCCTCCTGCCATTGCTTCAGGAACAGATTGGCTTGATGTGAGAATTTTCAGGATTTACACTTTGGATCCCGGGGAGAGCAGAGCCAGTGCTCCTTAGATTCTGTCTGTCACCCTTAAACACCTGGTTCACTTATGGTAGTTCCCCTGGAATAACAACTGTTTTTAGGTCCTGTGACTTTTCTCATTGCTTTGACAATACATCTGACAGCAGCGACTTCTAGAAGAAAAGGATTTTGACTGACAGCTTGAAGGTACAGTCCATCATGGTAGGGAAGGCATGGTGGCAGGAAATTGAAGCAGTTTCCTCCACAGTCAGGATGCAGAGAGAGATAAACACCAGGACCTCAGAGGATGGGATGGTGCTGCCCACAATCAGGGTGGGTCTTCCTGCCAACTCTCAGTCTAATCTAGAAACTTCCTTCTAGACCTGTCCAGAGGCTTGTTTCCATGGTGATTCTAAATCCAATCAAGTTGATAAACCAGATTAACCATCACAGGCCCCTATTCAGCCAGCGGCACCATCTTTCCCTGGCCCTCTGCCCCGCAGTCACTATGACCAATCCCATGATCATCGTTCCTCCATTGTGCCACTCTGCCTAGGTTTCCTGTCTAAAGACATTGCCACTAATCTACCGACCTCATTATCACCTTCCGGTCCCCCCTACCTTCCTTTTTCCCCCATAGGCAAGATCTTTTTTATGTCCTTTTGTCCTCATCACATTCTGTTGTAAATTCTGCCTAACTGTGGGATCATTTTTCCTCAGAAGATATCAATTCCTTGAGATTGGGGCCAATTATTCCTTTTGAGCATTTCCGTCTGTTTTCTTTCCCGCAGGTGATTGTGTATTCAGGGTAGAGCAGGTTGGGTTGCTATATTTAGTGTGTTCTAGTACTTATGATCATGTCTCTTTTTGAATAGACATTTGTTATTGTCCTGGTTTGTGTTAGTTGGGTAGCTTTCCCATTGCTGTGACAGAAGGCCTGATGTCAATGACTTACAGTGAGAAAGATTCATTTTAGCTCATCATTTCCACCCACAGTCCTTGGCTCCGCTGATCCCAAGCCTGGAGGGAGATGGAAAATCAAGATGGTGGAAGCATGTTTCTGAGGTTGTTCACTTCATGCAGACAGAACATAGAGACAGAAAGGGATGGGGGATGGGGCGTAGCATTCAAAGGTCTATTCACTGAGATTTACTTTGTCTAACTAGGCCTCATCTCCTACAGTATCTGCCACTCCCCATAGAGAATTATCAGCTAAGGGACCAAGAATTCAGCACATGAGCTCACAAGGGACAGTTATATTCTTTAATTCATTACTGATAATTAAGAGTCTTATGAACAGGTTTTGTTCAACATTTTACAAAAGGAAGAACCAGGAGAACAGTGGTGTGTCATATCCAAGGTCGACACTCCTCAGTGGCAGGACTGGGTATTGAACCCATTCTCATGTGTCCCCAGAAGCTCTGCCCTTGCTTGTGCCTAGTTGTGAGGCACTGCACAGTAAGGTCTGCAGAGCGCAAGAAGGTGAATGAATGGGTGGCCTTGGACTTACGAGAGTAAGCTGGTATTCTGTGGCGGGGGCTCCAGATGACTCCAGCATGAACACCTGGCTTGATTCAGGAGGAGAAACAGGATAATCAGTGAGATGTGCTGGCTGCCCACAGCGGCCTGAGGGACATGGTCTCTATCCTTGTGCTTTTACACTTCTGTACCATGATCAAGTGGTAGAGACAAAGGCTGACCAAATTGTTCTAAATGTCCAACTACAGAGTCTTAGAATCCAAATGCCTCGAAATCAAGTGTGGGGCTTGGTTTACACTGGAGTCACCAGTAATTTTCCCTTCTGTAGTGCTCTAAAATGCTGAGGTTGAGTGAATATCAATATTTAATATTCATATCAAATATCAATATATTTGCAGCCCAGACGTCATCACCAAGAAGCACTGTGGGGTCATGATCTTGGTTGACTTTCACAGGCACTGGGGACACTGCCCCTAACGAAGTCAAAGACCTTAACTCTCCCCAACCATCTATTTCCTCCACAGACGGAATCCTCTGCATTTCCACCTCATCGCTGACTCCATCGCAGAGCAGATTCTGGCCACACTCTTCCAGACCTGGATGGTTCCCGCTGTGCGAGTGGACTTCTACAATGCTGACGAGCTCAAGGTATTGGAGCAAGGGAGAGGCATCTCAGTGGTCTGCTCTGAACAAGAGCTTTTGTTATAGTTTAATAAGACTATCCATGGCAGAAGCCTCTGCTCCTAGCAGAAAATGTGCAAACTATTGCTTAGTCTATCTGGTTCCATCACTGAGTACATGAATAGAATAATTCCACTCACCAGGAATCTGAGTTCTGGGCACCGAGGCTATTGTAGGGTCCGGAGGTCACTCTCCTGCAACATATCTCCACATGGTCTGTGGTAGAATTGTAGATTCTGTTTCCCACTGAGCTGAACTCAATCTGTCATACTTGGGTTTAAATTTGTACACAGTCATTTACTATTGATAAGACACATAATCTATCACTAGTCAATGCTAGTCCGTTTTCTCATGGGTAGGAAGGTAGTTATAATTCCAAGTCTTGGGGTAAGTGAGAGTTTCCAATGAGAGGATATATGTGAACAAGCTCTAAGACGTGATTCTAGCTCTCAGTTTCTATCCACAGTTCTTGAAGACTTATTTGATGAGTGAGTACTGGGTTAGGCCAGGGGGTTTGACCAAATGAGACTATTCAGTCATCTTATAGCATATTGCTTGCATCACAGTTGAGGTGGTGGTCTAGTTAAGGAGTCCTATGCATTCTGCTCTTGATTTTGCTTCCCATCGCAGCTCTTATCATTCCTGTAAAGTTTCCCTCTCAGTTAGCTGTATTGGCGGAGCCTTCTTTGGTCTTATTGCTTCTCTTCATTGTTTGAGACTTCTGCTCATGCTGTTCCTTTATCCTGCCTGTCCATTGCTACCAGTTCTGGGGACCTTCCTGGGCTTCCTCAAAAACAAGAAAAAGGTTTCTATGCACATGGCCCTCCAGTGGAACCTTCTTTACAAGGTAGGAAGACATGAGGCACACCTTATTGTTTAATGTCTTTCCAGTGCACAGGAGGTACCTCTCCTCCTGCCCATGGGTTTAGCAAATTCCTGTTATTAAAGGAACAAGTAACTTCTGAGGAAAACATCAGCACTCTGTCTCCAGTCACCTTGGGAAGGACCAAACACCTAGGCATAGGCATGGGACTGATTCTGGAAAGTTGCTTGTTCTAAAACTCATAAACCCATCATATTTTCATTTCAGAGCAATAATGCTTTAAATAGATCATGGAGATGCAGGCTGGAGTTCCTGATTCTCACATATTTCAGGCTTCGAGGTTGATCGAGATGTTCAGAATTTAGCATTTGGGGATTGTCGTGGTAATTTGTGTGCCATTCCAATCTATTCTGAGCTAAAATTGATTAACACTCTTAAAAATGGAAAAACAAAATTTAGCAAATTGCTTTACTAATTAAGGTGAAAGCAAGCCACTCTGTCTCCCAGGGTCTTGGTGCCAACACCATGGGGAACAGAAACAGGAGAAGAGGAACGGAGGTGCAAGGAAGTGTGTGTCTGTCTTCACAGATCTCTTTCTTTTTTCTGTGCACTGTCCCAAGCAAGCAGGCACCCATCACTTATCCACAAGGACCCGGGAAAGGTGGCACATGCCTATAATCTCAGTATCTAGGGACACTGAGACAGAATAATAATGAATTCAAAGACAGTCTAGACTAAATAGACTGTTCCAGAATAAATTAAACTACATAGTGAGACTCTGTTTTGAAAAGGAAAACCCGGAAATAAAATCCTATGTTTGAAGTTTGAATCCTAGTTTTCCAAGGATGAACTAATTATGTTGGTGTCTCAACTGTCAAATGTGCAGAGACAGTGCCAGCCACTAAGGAATAGATGTAATACATGAAGTAGTGCCTGTAACCTGTAGGTTCTTAAAAATGCTTGAATCTCTAAGTCATTCTGGGGAAGAGACATTTGAGAGGCTAAAGTAGGAGGATTGCTAGAGCCCAAGAGCTGGATATCAGACTGGGCAACATAGCAAGACCCCAACTCAAATAATAATGATAATAACAAATAAGTACAATAAAAATAACAGCAAAAAGAGTAAGAAAAAATAATAAAGAGTTCTATTCCATTTTGAAGCCCAAGGCCGTATAATACCAAAATGCTGTTGACTGCATTGCATGGTATGTAACCTGTATACCTTAGGAGATTGAATGGATGGGGCCTGTCATAGTTAGCCACACGCCACTGGGATGAACCTCCAAACCAGGCACAGTTATGGGAAGAAGAGATTTATTGAAGTTACAGATCCAAGGGAAGTTCCATAATGATGAAAGAGGCTTTCCCCCTTCACAGGTCTAAGAAGAGAGGGAGAGAGAGAGAAAGAGAGAGAGAGAGAGAGAAAGAGAGAGAGAGAGAGAGAGGAGAGAGAGAGAAGAGAGAGAGAGAGAGAGAGAGAGAGACTATTACCAATACCACACACACCAAAAAGGCAGTGGAGAACAGAGATTTCCTTCCCCCTTATATAGCCTTAGGTTCTGGCCACCCTTTACCAGACTTCTTGACTTCCCAAGTCAATGGGATTTCCTTCCTGAACTGCCCTCTCAAGAAGGGTTGTTTGTGTCTAGCTAACATGACTTCCTAAATGTGCTGAGACTCCTTTCTTTCTTCAATTTGGAGAAAATCTACTGCACAATATTCAACTTTCTGTGGATTGCTAACAGGTCAAGTTGACAATGAAACTTAACAATCATAAATCTACTACTTGTCAGCTTGACATCAAACCATATCTCCTTACATCATACTTAATTTTCAAATGAATACAGGAACATGATCATAATTCTGCCTAACATGATATAACTATCCAACATACAACCAGAAATGCATAATCTTCCCCCTCCCCCCACAATACAAGGCAAGGTCCCTTAACTCTGAGCTCTGTAAAATCAAAATGAGTTACATACTTTTTAATACATAATGGTACAGAGTAAGCATTTCCAACTTCTGTGAGGCATAACAAGGAGAGACTGGACCAATGCAAACTCAATAACCATTAGGCAAACATCAAACATCTGCAATTCGAGTCTGATATCTCACAACCAATGACTGACATTCTCAGGTTTCATAATTCCACCCCTCCAGCTTGGCTGAGTAGCTGGGGAAATTTTCCATTCCTAGCCAACAGTACCTTTGAACACTCCTGGTACATCCAAAACATCTTTGGATCTCCATTGCAAGCCATGGCCCATCTTCCAATGGTTTCACTGGTCTGTGAGAGACTTTATACCCTGTTTCATGTACCTCATTTCAGCTGTGGCTACTTGAACCATGTACACTTCATGACTCACTCCAAGCATGCATTTCTCATGCTTTCAAAAGCAATACCAAAAAAAAAAAAAAAAGCAATACCAGTTATGCAGGACACAGCCATGCTGTTAATTCAGATATGAAATAAATTGTGACCTTGAAGAACGATTCCTTCCTTTTAGCTGTCTCCTTCCCAAAAGAGTTTCTAGTCTATCATTCAGTCCTTCCTGGGTAGAAACACCTCAGGGATCCTTTTCATTGTTTCAGTATAAAGCAATTGGGCCATCTTCTTTAGGATTACTAATCTCTTGACAATAGCAGCTTCAGTAATTTAAAGCCAGTCTCTATGCCATTAAGTTAAGCTTGCTTGAATTTTCCCAATTTTAAATCTTAAATTCTCATTTTCACATTGTTAGCCAAGCACATCAATCTATTATTTAAATTAAACTTTGATCAAACTCTCTGGGCATGGGAAGTAGAATGCATCCAGCCCTTAATTCAATAGCACAGTCCCAATAAAGTGCTCTGTAGTCTCTCCTTCACCTTAGAAAGTTCATAAGCCAAGCCTTCAAATGTAACTCTCTCTGCACTTAGCTTTTTCAAATTCTCAGGAAAATGGCCCATAAAACTTGGCTTACCGCTCTGGAAGGCATGTTCAGTTGCAAGTTTCCTTCCTGCATGGCCCACACAGGAAAGGATGTTTACTTCTAGCTTCTTTGAACTTCATTACATCCTACCCCCTACTGAGAGGCTTGCCTTCCTGTAAACATCCTCAGAGACCCACCCAAGATTACTTGAAAGGTCAAGTTGACATCAAAACTTAACCATCACACTAGGTGACTATTATTTTACAAATTGGATTCTTCCCTTTTGGTATTAAAGTTTTTGTGGTTTACCAATTATTAGTTTAAAAGTACAATCTTTTATGCTCAAAATGACATAGTCTCTAGTGTCTTGCTCTCCATAGTATTTACTTGACACTTACAGGATTCTCTACCAATTGACTGCCCCTCAAGTGTATTTGAATCCCATGAGACTCTTGGTGGAATCCAGCAGAATAATGAGTTTGAATGCACTAGCTAAAACAGAGTGCCTCCACAGTAATAATACATGAGCTAGCTTTTTGTAGCCAAGCTTTGACTCACCAACTCCCCTATCTTGCCCCCTCCTGCCTCATGGTGTCCTCCTCTGTAAAGCTGGCCATCCTGAATGTAGAGACCATCGTTCACACTCCCTTTCAGCCATCCTGCTTCAAACCAGCCCGCATCCTATCTGGGCCCTGACTCCCTTGCCCAAGCTTTGTCGTAATCTTTCCCAGCACAATGGCTACTTTTCACCAGCACAATATCCTGCCTTCCATCTCGCTCACTTTTCCTTTCCCAGATCTAGTGTTGCTCATTAGCAAATGTCAGTTTTTTAAAAAGCGAGCCTGTCAGAGCTCATGAGTAAAATCTTCCCTGGTTTACTGTTGCTCTTAAGACAGAGATCACAGTTGCACAGGCTCTTTCTTCTCTCTGGTAAATTTGGTCACCTGGCCTCCCTTCCCTTCTCCTATGACTAATTCATTCTCCTTTTATTTTCCTGAAGCTTTGTTAACTCGGGAAACTTTCCTCATCTTCTAGGGCTTCCTTTGTTATGTATGCTTGGAGGTTCAAATACATTTCTTCAGGAAACTCATTAGAGAGTACATGCCATCATGTAATAAATGTCTGTTTCTCTCCCCTCGCCTTTCCCCTGGGATTTTTTTTGATATCTTTATTATCCAAAATTAGATATATTGTATGAGAAACTATTGTGTTGGTATCCCCATTTCCCTCCTCCCTGTCCCCAATCCACTGGGTATCTTCCTCAGTGGACATATTGGATCAATCTATAGAGTAGGGGGTTATGGATAGCACAGGAGGCATCCAGGTCCCCCCTTTTATGTGTTGTTGTTGAGGGGGGCAATGTCTCTGGATATTCTCCCACACCATGGTTCTTACAGTCTTTCTGCCCCCTCTTATTTCCCTGGTTTGCCTAATGCCTCATGTGATGCTTGGTTATGAACATTTTTGCCAAGTAAATTATACACAGTGAACTCAGAGCTAGGGTTTTCTTTGATTTGTTTCATTTTATATTTTAGTGTGTTTTGTGTATGTTTTCAGTACTAGGGATTAGACACAGGGTCTAACTCAAGCTAGGCAAATGCTCTATCACTGAGCTACATCCCTTTCTCCTCTTTATTTTGAGACAGAGTCTCACTGAATTGCTCAGGTGGTAGACAATTCATGATCCTCTTGCCTCAGCCTCCTAAGCAGTTGGGTTTATAAGCTGTGCCACCAGGCAATGGTCCAGAGCTGGTGTGGTCAAGTGAGAAATATCTTTATCACCATCACCAAGGGTCACCTTATTTCTGAGACATGTGCCTTTGGGCCTTTATGGGCAATCAGATACTTGCCTACCTGAAACCTTGTGGTGGAATAAATAAGACACAAGGCACCTTTGCACATCTGCCTGCATTCCAAGAGCAGTCCTAGGACAGGAGAGGGAGGGAGGGTTTGGTATTCTTTTCTACTTTCTTCATTTTACTTTGCTTTTTGAGGCAGTATATCCTCAGTATATAGTCCAGGTTGGCCCATGCTGGCCTCAAACTCATCATGTAGTAAGACCAATATTTTTCCATGACAAGTTCCAGGGAGAAGGCACATTAAAATATCTTTTAAATGAGATCAAGTAGGAGAAAGAACAGGAGGGAAGCAGACTTGGGCTGTGTTCTGCACTTGTGTTAGACAAGTGTGTCAGACGGCACCTCGGCAGGCACACAGGACAACCTCCCTTGATACGGCTCCAAGAAATCACTTTCTGCAGCTGTTAGAAATGGTATTTCTCAGAAACACTCCCGCAGGCCTCTTATTATATCCATATGTGCCGGAGATGGCATGATAGGGAATAGGAAATTTATGAGGGATGGGTACAAGATTAAAAACGAACCATGGGAAACTCACAGTGGACTGGTACACTTCTCTCCATAATGACCAATTAGTATGAATTTGCAAATACCAGTTGCTCAGCCTGCCCATCTCTGAGGTCTTGCAAAATGCAACTTGTTCTTCCTGGTACTTGCATGGCCCATTTATTTCCAGCCTCCAAGTCCCCGTATCAACAGCCTACCAGGACTCAGGTATCTCTGTTCTGAACTCTGCTCAGGGCCTGTAGGACTGAGCTTCCACATAGAAGACGGAGAGAGCCTTATTATGGGATAGGGCTTTGTAGATGGTGGCACATTATCACTCACTTCTCATGACAACTCTCACAGATGACTCATAACCAGAAGCACAGAAGTGAAGATTATTTGCCTAAGATCAGGCAGCTAGTAAATGCCAACACTGATATTTGACTTTTCCCTTTTGAAATGAGATGCTGTGAGATATGAGGGCTGCATACTTCAGGAGGCCCAGATGTGATGTAGACCTAAAGAGAGGGACAGCGACATTAGACATGGCCACAGGGGAATAAAGGTGCTCTTATCCCAGGGTCCTTGAGTTGTGTCTCATGCCTGATCCGTATGGAATGCATCCTTCGTTTTCTCATTCTCTGTGCTTCTCTCCTAGAGCTTCCAGAATCCCGTGGGGGAGGTCCTAGTATCCCCATTGTACTGACAAGGAAACTGAGGCTCAGGGAGGTTACATAACTGAATGATGCAGCTAAACCTGCTGGAGTCAGAATTAAAGCCCAGAGCCGACTGACTCCTCTGCCTGGTCTTTCTCCCAGCTTGCCTTTCCCTTTCTTGTGGAAGCTAAGGCACTGACGGCAATTCCAACTAGACAAGGGTCCCCCAAGCTCTCAGTACTGTTTCCTTTCTGGCTGTCCCTTAATACAGAACAAATGCATTAAGCATAAAGCCTCCATTTACAGGCCTGCTGAGAACAGACCTTCCTGCCTGGGATAAAAGTGACCCACTCCAGGGACGCCGCTGAGGTTCCCGATGGCCCAGGTGCTCCCATCCACAGATTGTATTCTAAACCGAACGCTCATCACAGTAGACAGTTTGCTTTAAATGAGCCAAACATTTCTTGCCAGCTCTCAGACAAGGCCCTGCGTGTGGACCAGCCTTTCATCTTGTCCCATCTAGCCCAGTAAGTCACCCCCATGCCAACACTAGGGGACGGATGATCCCGAGCTCATCAAGGGAAGTGGCTGGGGCAGTGGCTCTTTCATGATTCAACCGTCTGGTGGGGAGCCCTAATTTATCTCCTTTTCTCTTAGACCTGATGCCTGCTTGTTACCAACATCAGAAAGATTATGAAGTGCGATTCAGGACTGTGGATACAGAAAATATTGATGGTTGACTCTGCAAATTGGCTTCCTCCTCCCCCTAATTGCCTCTGTGCTGGTCTCTAGGGAGCAGGAGGAGATACTCTTTAGACAACTGTCATCACGGCCCCCTGTGGTCCCACAGGAAGCACACTGCTATTATTCCTCTCCCTGGAGAGTTCTGTGAACCGCAGCCTACCCTGTCCATTCCCTAGGAAGATGCACTTCCTCAACACAGAGTTTTCAAGTAAATGAAGAGCCCATGAATTCAGTGTCTGGAAGCTGGAGGTAGGCCTGATGTTCATAGCTTAAGGGAACCAATAGGGCCTAGGAAGGAAAGAAGTTGCCAGGATCTCACAAATTACAACAGATCTTTTCCTGAAAGTGGGCCTGAGTTTTCTGGTATCAGGCCTGGGATATAGTTTAAAGGTTCTACACTTGGCAATGTAGACTTTTAGTTAAATAATTCTTAAGGGCCTGATAGAATTCAAAGGAGACCTGAACATGTTTTTTTTTTTTTTTTTTTTTTTTGGGGGGGGGGCTGTGTACTGTAGGATGTCCTACAGAGAACCAAGGAGAGGCAGGTGGCCTTCTGATACGTGCTTACAGCGGCACACAGCATTCACGTAAAAACCATGTGTAGTGTTAGGTACTTTTAGTCCCTGAACAGGAGATGCTGGGGCAGGAGAATCCTTAAAGCTTGCTGGGTACCTACTGTAGCTCAATTGGTGAATTCTAAATCCATTGAGACATTGTCTCTGAGAATAACATAGAAAGTGACCGAGGAAGATCCCAATTTCAAACTTCAGCTTCTCCACATTCACCCATGCATACACGTGTACATACACAGTCACACACACATAACATGAAAATCAGCATTCACATGCCACACATGCATATATGTATAAAATACATATTCATGAGGTACTTCATGAATATTCATGAAGTGATGTGTATACATTGAGTTATCGTGTTAAATACATTTGCCTCCTCAGAGGTTTATCACGAACTTATGTGGAACATAAAAAATTCTTTCTTGCAACTTTTTTGTGCTAGATACACAATTGCTGCGTATATTCACCCTCGTATGCAAAATGAACCAGGATTTCTTTTTCTTCTCTGGCTTAGTACACATGGATCAACTGTCTCCCATCTTATCTTCCCCACTCCTCTTCCCAGCCTCTGGAAGCCATCATCCCACCCTCAATGTCTATGAGATCAATAATTTTAGATTCTAGCTTTGCATGAGGTGATGTGCTTCTTGCTTTTTGGTTCTTACTTCACTTGACACAATGATCTCCAGTTCCATCCATGTTGTCCCAAATGTCTTGACTCTCTCAGGATGGCTGAGTATTCCATGGTGTATATGCACCACATTTTCGTCATGCAGTTGTTATTGGATAGGCACTTAGGCTATTTACCTTTCTTGCGTGCTGTGGATTATTGTAACATGTGCGTGCAGAACGCCTCCTCAATATATTGATTATGTTTCCTTGGCTACATACTCAGAAGTGGATTGTTAGATGGCATGGTGGTTCCATTTTGAATTTTTTGAGGAGTGTTTGCACTCTTAGCCATAATGTCTACCCTTTCCTCTGTCATTATCAGCCTATTTAGGGGTTCTCTTCTCTGTACCCCCTTGTTAGCACTTGTTACCTTTAGTCTATTTGATAGTGACCATTCTAGTTGTACAGAGGTAGCTCGAGATTTGAGTTTCTTGGGTGGTTTAATGTTATTGAGCCATTTATT
>PVHP010024368.1:0-26507 GCA_004024765.1 Zapus hudsonius
GTTAGTGATGGAGTGGATGGAATGGAATCTACTTGGAAGCCTGTGCACAAACCACATTTGGAAATGAGACTGCTTGAGTTTCCTCCACAAAGTGCTGAGTTTGAGTACCTTTCTGCTGTTCAACTAACCATGCTTCTTGGCATTGTTAATAGAAAAGTGATAGGACAGCTGCACATTTTACACATATTAATGGAGAAGGCAGATATAGTCAAGTGCCACTTGAAAGAGCCATAGAAACTTTTAGCTGCTTCATGAATTTCAAGGAGTAAAGTAAAAGTCACCTCAGGGCTGGAGAGACTGCTCAGTGGTTAAGGTGCTTGCCTGCAAAGTTTAGCCACCAGGGTTCGTTTCCCCAGTACCCATGTAAAGCCAGATGCACAAAGTGGAACATACATCTGGAGTTTGTTTGCAGCAGCTGGAGGCCCTGGCTCACCCATTCTCTCTCTCCCTCCCTCCCTCCCTCCCTCCCTCCCTCTTTCTCTCCTTTCCTCTCCTTGCAAATAAATAAATTAAATAAAGAGATGTTGGGGCTGGAGAGATGGCTTAGCAGTTACAGTGTTTGTCTGCAAGGCCCAACGACCCAAGTATGATTCCCAAGTACCTATGTAAAGCCAGATGCACAAAGTGGTGGTTCATCTGGAGTTCATTTGCAGTGGTTGGAGGCCCTGGCATGCCCATTATCTCTGCCTTCCTTCTATCTCTCTCTGCTTTCAAATAAAAAGATAAGAATAGGTCAAAAAAGTCACATGAAGCAGACATTCTCTTGGCTCCATGAAGAATCACAGATAATGTCCAGTGGTTTCTAGTTGAAGCGTTACTGGGGAAGGGAAAGAGAAGGGTAAGGTATGGTAAAATCCTGACGTCTCAGTGAAGTGCTCAGACTCCTGACATGCAAGCTGGTTATGAGATAGCTGAATAGCTGAGCTGCTCTCCAAGTGGGGCAGCATGGGGTCTGTTGAGAAGTACCTGACTAAGGCAGAGGGTCAGGGCTGCTCCAGACTCTAGCAAAATTGGTGGCAGGGTAGGGCTTCTACCTGGGGCCTATCAGCTCAGGGACATGGAGGGAGATCTGTGTTTAGTACCCAGAGTAATTTGTAGAAGCACTTAGACAATTCTCAGATTAAGAACTCAATCATGGCTGAGCAGGGTCTAGGCCAGTTATCACATTACTGATTATCAGGCAGAGGTCTATGCGAGCATGTGTATGCAAGGTTCAACAGTAAGGCCATTTTGCAATAGTAGAAAGGCACACATGATTAAATTATCTAGTATTTGAAAAGACAAATGGAGCAGTAAGGTGATAAGTTTAAAGTTAACTAGGTAGCTATATATAAAAGGAGGTATTGGACTCTGCTAAGGAATGCAAGTAGAGCTTGAAGCCTTTAATTAGAATAGTTAAGCTATATAATACCAAATGTCTAATCTGATTTCTGTAAAGCATCTATGCCATCCACATATGATGCCAGAGATTTCTGCACAATCAGCTTAAGTCAGCTTGGAATATATATTATGCCCTCCAATTATGGACAGTTTAGGATTTTCTTTTTCAGTGTGTGTGTGTGTGTATGTGTGTGTGTGTGTGTGCATGCCAGGGTCTCTTGCTAGTGCAAATAAATGAAGATTAAAGTGTTACTTTTTGCATCCAGCCTTACCTGGGTGCTGAGCAACTGAACCCAGGCCAGTAGGCTTTGCAAGCAAACACCTTCAACCACTGTGCCATCTCCCCAGTCTCGAGCATAGTTTTGATAGCAATTAGTCTGTTTAGGGATTTTTCTTCAGGCAGCTCATGTACAAGGAACTTAGAAACACACCCAGGCCTGAAAAACTAGGCACTAAGGATGCCTCCCAAGCATCTGCAATTTTACATAAAGGCAGACGCCTGTCCCTGAAGGAGAGGACCAGCTACTTATTCATTCTTTCGCTTATATTGATTGAAAACCTCCTACATAACAGGTCCTTGCTAGGTGCTAAGAATAGCAAGATGAATGAGATGTGGTCATTACCATACAGCAAATGAAAAAAAAAAGACTTGCAAACAAATCCATAAGCTCTAGGGGGAAATGCTATGTGTGAGAAGAGAGGCCAGGATGAAAGGCACCTAAATCTTCTGGTAGGAAGGGGAGGAACAGGGGAGGCCTCTCAGAAGAAGGCAGAAGTGTTTGAAGTAGAAGAAAACAGATGTCCAAAGGCAAAGAACATCTAAGGAGAGAGGGCGTGCCCCAGGGAAGAGCTAGCACAGTTCTGGACTGCTGCAGGGATTCCCAGAGAAAGGGAAGGAGTCTTGGAGGCAGAAGCCATATCTGGCTGGCCTTCACTGTTTTCACAAGGTATGCAAAACTCACATAATGGGAATGTAAAAATAACAAATCTCATCTCCTACCCAGCATTATCTAGATATAATCTATTTCATATCTTAAGCATTTAAGAAACTGTCTCCAGTAAATCAGTACAGCAAGTGATGATACTTGAACAAAGGATGGATATCGATAGATGATTGATAGACGATAGATAAATAGATGACAGATAACAGAGATAGATGATAGATAATAAAGATGATAGATGCCGAGGTGACATATACGTATATTACATAGATTTGTTTCAAGAAGTTGGCTTATATGATTGTGGGGCTGGCAAGTCCACAGCCTGCCGAGTGAGTCAGCAGGCTGGAATTAATTGGGCAGAAGAAAATGTTGTAAACTCCAGGAATAGTTCCTTTCTCTGGGAAGCCTCAGCTCTCACTCCCCAGTTCCTTCAGCTATCATACGAGGCCCAGCTTTTTTCAAGAGTAAGCTTTTTTTTTTCAAGAGTAAGCTTTTTTGCTTAAAGTCATCTGACTGAATATGTCAAGCACATTTGTCAAATACCTTCAGATCAACTCCTAGATTAAGGTTCAACTCAATAACAGGCTGCTGCAGCCAAGGCAAGTTGACTCACGAATAATTGAATCCATATTACGAATTTACCTTTAATGATATGATTGTGTTTATGTCCAAATATACAATTACTAACAAATTTTATTTAGCTGAATACAATATTTAAAACTAATTTTACTAAAACTAAATACTAATTTTGAAATTTAGAACTGAGGAGATGGATCTGTAGATAAAGCACCTGACACACTAATGTGTGTTTGGATCCTCACAACCCACATAAAGCCAAAAAGGGTAGCACTCGTCTATAATCCCAGTGTGCTGACAGCAAAATGGGAGGCAGAGACAGAAGAATCCCTCAGAAGCTCATAGGCTAGATAGCCTAACAAACACATCGGTGAACAATGAGATACCATCCTGAAACAAGGTGGAATGTGAAGACTGACACCTAGGGATATGTCTCTGACTTCTACACATGCACAATGACACATACATGTCACATACTTACCACATACACACGCCAAAAATATTTACAACTTAACACACTCCATAACCTTGCCTTACTTTCTCCAACACATTCACTCAATGATATCTCATCTACTAAAAATGGGTCACCTCATCAGTCCTCTCCCTGAGAAGTCAATATCTGCTAGTCATCTCTAACAGTTTGTATTTCAAAATATGGGATTTCACAATGCTTCTGATGTTTTGGTTACTTCCCACAAGTTCTCTAATCAGTAATAAACTTTGTTTTTCTCACTGGGTTTCACTACAAAATTATGCAGTTCTTCTCTTCTTCCAGCTCCTACCTGAAGTTTACCTGCACTAGAATTATTTGTGCCTCAACTCACTGCTCACAGATGAACAGCTACATGCTAAACTGCTCATATTCATCTCCAACCTAAAAAGCATGACATGTGACCCAAGTGGATCCACTTTTAATTCATTTCAAACACAGGCCATGCTTAAGTTAGGTATTTTTTATCAAATGTCCTATTTTTCCATCAAAAATACATTGTCCCTTGAAAAGAATCATACACAGAAAATGGGCCTCTGTACCCAGTGGTTAGGCACCTGTGAGAAGAGCTTTAGAAAGTTTAATAACATAGGAGATCACAATTAGCCAGACCTTGAAGATCAGAAGCCAGCTCTGAAACCCTGATAGTTTCAGGGCACTATTTGAACAGAGTAGCAGTATCTAGCACAAAGCCCAAGCCATGGGAACTCGGTGAATATTTGTCAACTCAAAAGAGAAAGGAAGAGGAATTCTATTTCTTGAGGTAGATGGGTGAGAAAGAATGAGAAATTAATATCAAATCAGAG
This sequence comes from Zapus hudsonius, assembly GCA_004024765.1. Taxonomy (NCBI): domain Eukaryota; kingdom Metazoa; phylum Chordata; class Mammalia; order Rodentia; family Dipodidae; genus Zapus; species Zapus hudsonius. The sequence continues at coordinate 4,194 of PVHP010024368.1, forward strand.
TGTGATATATACATGTGCTCAGTTTCCTGACAGAAAAGCATATCACTACTATAGATTTTAGGTGCACTCAGACTCAAAATCATATTTTTAGATATATTGATAAGTTCTTAAACAAAGTGACCTATTGCTTATGAACAGATAGTCCAGAGGGAAGGAAAAAAATGGGAAAACACTTCTGGACCTCTCCATTATAATCTGCCATCTATGCCTCCAAACATCCAGAAAACAAGAAGGGCCGACAATAATCAGTCTGAAAGAAGATCTTGTATTTAAGGACTATCAGATAACTGAGAACAAATTAGAGCTGCTCAGTCAACCAAAACATCAAGCTACCAAGTTCATGGAGGTGACTGAATAGGTATAAAGTCAGGAAATCTTCACCAGTAGATACAAGAGAAGCTGGAAGCAACAAGCTGACAAGCAGGCCCTTTAGTTACACACAATGTGAGCATTCACCCAGGCCCTGGAGCTGTGAGAGGACCTGTTAGTTGTACCTGAGATGGGCAGACCAGGGCAGGGCAGGCCTGAGGGTTGCCTCCAGATACATACCTTTGTATGAGCTTGGTGAACCTTTTCTGATTATTATAGGCAAGGTATGAGCATATAATGCAAGGAAAAATAGCACCTTCTACTTCACATTGCTTTGATGATATCCTCCATGGCTTCAGCTTACCTCACATGTGGCATTTGTCTTTTTAAGTCTGAGTAAACCCAATAAAATATTTTCCAGCTCTATCCATTTTCCTGAAAATTTCCTAATTTCTTTTTTCTTTGGAGATGAATAAAATTCCATTGTGTGTATCCACCATATTTTTTATCCATTCATCAGTTGGTAGACATCTAGATTTGCTTCATTTCCTAGTTATTGTAACTAGATAAGTAATGAACATACAAGTGCAAGTATCCCTGTACTAGGCTATAGAGTTTATGAGACAGGACATAGAGAAATCAAGCTGGAGATGATGCGGAAGCATTATTCCTGCTGGCTAGCTTTCATAGAGCTGGAAAGTGCTATGCAAGCTGAAGACAGAGAAAAGTCATCAATATTGCCACCCAGTGATGAATGAATCCTGCATTCTACAAAACTGAGCCACCAGTCAAGAGGTACCCTCTGGTGCAATAGTAGCGTGAAGATTATCAAGATATCCAACACATCTATGGTTACATTTGAGGCTTGCTCCACAAAAGGAGATACATGTCTAGTAGTCAAAAGCCCATGGCTGGGGGGATTTAGGCCCTGGGAAGAACCTACTGTTGTATTGCAGAATGGATGTATTGTCAAACTGCTTCCTAAATATCTAAGTGTCATCTTTATATCCACAGATTAGTTCTGCTCTCAGCCCTGAGCAAAAAAAAAAAAAAATTTTTTTGCTAATAGGAGACAATCAATGCAGAGAATCAAAACTGGTCAAGTGCTGAAAGTAAGTGACTGATGAGTACTTGGAACTAAAAGGACATGTACAATATCCCTTTCTGAGCTCAGGGAACATCACAGAACATGGGGCAGAATGAATGTCAGAGCCATAGTATGTGGACGACTGCTCTGGACCTCTGCTGTCCAGCTAGGATGAACTCATGAACTCACAGCAGCTGTGGTTACCTGCAGAGAACCTGCACGTGCTGGGGGCAATCAACATTCTGTTATAGAAAGAGGGTGGACTCAGGAAGCCCTCCCCATCCCTAGTGAGCTTGTAACAGTTAAAGGTTGCTAAAGAGGGGGGTCATTCTCTTCCATACACAGCCACTACTCAGTGATAAGAAGGAGTACAGTGAAATTGAGGGAGATACAGGGGAGTGATGTGGGGAATATATGTCTATGTATAGAAATATCAAAAAACAAATATAGACTGAAAAGAGTAATAATTAAAAATAAAGGTTTGTCAAGATTGACACAATGGCTTTGAACTCATCCCCATCTTTAAAAGATTAGTTATTTTCCTGGAGCCCTGAAGAAAATTCTGGACTTTTGTCCACTCAATGGGATAGAGGCTCTTCATGGATCTTCAATGTCCATCATGTGTGCAGGACATAGCTACCTACATATCTTCAAAACCAGAAATAGTTCAAGCATTTAGTACCTAAAGATGGTATAGGCATATTATTGGTACCATTATTTAGGATGCATGAACTGTTTCTGAAAATTCAGTCAAAATTAAAACTATAATAAACATTCTGTACTGAATTAGATTTCAAGATAAATAGGTACTTTAATCCATGGATTATTTCAAAATTTTGGCTCATAAAAATCAACCTGCCTAAAACGAAATTGACATATAGGAAACCATGGAAGTAAGGCATTTTTATAGGAAGTAGGACTATTTGTTTTATTACATAAATGAATGAAATAATAATGTTTCTCTACTCTTCTCTTTGTACTTCTACCAATACTTAGAGTGACTTCTCAGCACCCCAGCATCAGCAATGGGCAGTGGGCATTTTTAGTCATCTGAAGTCTGCAATGATTGAAGCTGGTGGTAAGTGTGAGTAGCTTCGCTGTCCAGATGGGAGAAACGGAGCACAGAGAAAATAAATTTGTTTTCATGGGCTGCTGAGCAAATAAGAAATGGATGTCAAGGTGATCTCCCTGGTTAGATGGAAAATGCTGTGGTGTAGATGCATGCCCATGTGTGAATTGCTTGGTTACCAGCCTTTAATGCTATTAGGTGATGGAAACTTTAAGAGAAAAGAAGTGGAGAGAACTTAGGTCACTAGAGCTGTTCACTTGCAGGGGACATCAGGACTCTAGTGTTATCTTCCCCTCTCCCTTCTCCTTCCATCTGTCCTTGGCTCCCATCAGGTGTGAGCACCATCTGCTGCCACATACTTCCACCATGATTTTCATCCTTGTCATGTGATCAAAGCCAACAGGGCCATGAGATCATGGTCGAAATAAACATGGGAATCTGTGAGTCAAAATAAACCTCCTTCCTTATTAAGTTGATTTCTCTCAGTTTTTTGTTATAGTAACAGAAATCTAACTAACCTAGATTTTATTTTGTCATGCACTCAGATGCTCCAGAAGCATCCAGAAAAGGGCACTCTTCAGTTCTGAGTTCACTATGCCCACATTTACCATTCCTCTAATCTTAACCTAAAATAAAGCCCTTAATGCCAAGGTAAGTCTTAATTTTCATGTGGCTCTAACTAAAGGTCTTCTCCTTCCCTCACAGCCATTCACTGATAGGCACCAGCAACCACCTTGTTCCAATTTATCATCAGAAGGCAATGTTTTCTGTAAAACAGAAATTTAAACTTATTTAACTGTGAAACAAGTAAATAAAGAGATAAAATATACTACCCATTTTAAATTCAATTTGGTGGGAGGCATTGATCACAGCTCAGCAGATCTGCGAGGAAAGGTTAATTCTGTTTTGGATTGTTGAGATTTTACTCATTCTACTATCAAGTGTAGGAGAGGAAAATTTTACGCCCCAAATAAACAAACATATAAAGATCTCATCTTCTTTACTGGCTGATAAGCTGGTTCTGTGCAGGGAATGAGCATATTCCAGAAGCCTTATCTTACCATGAGTGCATTAGTTTCCAAAATATGAAAAAGAAAGGTTTTGCCAATAGAATTATTGCCATTCATCTACAAAAGAAGCAGGATTGTGGGCACAGAAATGGCTCAGTGGTAAAAGGCACTTGCTTGCAAAGCCTGGTGGCTTGGTTCCCAGAACTTGCAAAATATGGGGCCAGAATTTAAACTTGGACTTTCTTGACTCCAGAGTTATAGTGTGAAAACCTGCATGGGAATATTAACTTTTCTTGAGTTTGTTTTCTTATTTTGAAATAGAAATTAGTGACAATTTATTCATAGTTCTTATAACATCTAAATGAGGTAACTGCTTATAAGATATTTTACATTGCACCTGATCTCCAGCAAGTACTTAATAGATGCTATTATTATTATTATTATTATTATTATTTTAGTTTTTAGAGGTAGGGTCTCACTGTAGCCCAGGCAGACTTGAATTCACTATGTAGCCTCAAGGTGGCATTACAGATGTGTGTCCACATGTCTGGCTTATGAATTCTTTTCTAGGATACCTTCCTGTATTATAATGACAGGTAGCCAAATAATTTTCCATCCTCATTGCCACACAAAGGACAAGCCCTTAGTGTCTTAGTGCAAAAAGAGAACAGAACTATATGAATAATGCCATATCTGTGAACTCTGTTTTACATAAAAAATACTACATCTCTAAGAAAAAGAATAAGCTGTGAAATGAGGTAACATATTCAAATACTATAATGAAAACTAATCATTTTTTCCACACACAAAACACTACCCATAACTTTAGAATATTGATTATTAATTTAGATTATATAAGCTATTAAAGAAATGTAAAATTTAAATTAATTTTTCCAGATATATACTTTCTATTTATTTGTTTAAGTTTTTATTTTTATTATAAATTGACAATTTATAATTGCTTATGTATATGGGAGTACAGGTGATTATATATATATTATATATATATATATATATATATATATATATATATATATATCATTGTTATTCTTTGTCACCATGCCCTGCAACAGTACTCAAAAAAAAATTCTCCTGTATGACTAAAACTTCTCACCCTTTGATTGATAGACACCCATATGTATAATAGTTATTAAAAGTAATATCAATAATAAGTGTAATTCAAAATAAAAAGACCAATTAGTATTGCTAAAGTATAATCGAAAGAAAATTTGACTTCAGACTTTAAAAGATATTTGACTGTCCCTTACAGTTATGTTTGTGATACAGCAAGTCTTTGAAAACTGAATCTACTTTCATATATTCAAAATGAATATAATAGACAATCATTCCAATTCAGCATATCAAGAGTTTGGAAGCTGTCACTACACTCTAACTAAAAGTGACTATGTGAACAAGTCAAAAATCAACAAGTCTTCTTAGATCTTTCAAAGTGAGGTTGTGGGATAAACTTCTAGCCACAAAACTGCAGGGACAGACCAGAAGATAGAAGTAAATGAAGCAGACAACATTCCATTGAGCTAATGAGACCAGGGATAAGAAAACATGAGCTAGCACACTCCCTTAATCCCAGAATGGGGGGGGGGGCAGAGGTAGAAGTATGGCTGTGAGTTGAGGGCAGCCTGCAACTACAGAGTGAGTTCCAGGTCAGCCTGGGCTAGAATGATACCTTACCCTGAAAAACAAAGAAACAAACAAAAAGAAAACATGAACCCTGAAGACCTGGTAGAGGCTCAAAGTGGAAGAGTCTATGAGTCCAGGGCAGCCAGGTCACAGGGGGCTGCCAAGCTCTTGGAGGCGTCTTTAATTCCTGGAACTCTATCAGATTCTCCAAGTGAAAATTGTTATTTTAAAATAAAATCCCCTCATGCTTTCAGAACACACAAGAAAAAATAACTCACTTTAAAGTACTCTGGAGCACTCTGTTTTTCACAAATCCTGCCCTCAGGACGATCTGTTTCATCGAGCCTAACCATAAGAGTTTTATGGGATCCCAGAAGAGTTACAGGAAGGAAAACAACCAGCTGCAACTTCCTCCAGCAATCTGACCCAGGGGTGGAAGTAAGAGAGATGGAAAGGTGCTGGAGAAGTTCACACTCAAGGGCACAGGCTCACTGAAGACTCCAGCAACCCACTATTATGCAGCATGGACTGCAATTTGAAGAGACGGAAGAAGTATCAGAATCAGAGACACATGTTCCAGGAATGGTTGGATCATCAAATAAGGATATTTTAAAACTAGGATCAATATGTGAAGGAATTTCTGAATGGAAAGAGAAAACTAGAAGAATGGATGGATAATATGAGAGCAAAATGGAAATGGTAAGGAACAGGCTACTAACTGAAACAAAATGACAAAAATGAAGAATGCTCATTATGAGTAAACACACCAGCAAAATGGCGGGTGGAGGAGGAGCTCTCCTTCCCCTAGAGTTTTCTTACATCCTGCCCCTACTGAGAGGACTTCCCACTCTGGAGGAAGTGCTCACTCAGGAGGAGGGACCTCCTTGAGCTAATCCTTCCTGTAAGCAACCTCAGACACCCACCCAAGATTACTGTGGATTACTAAACAGGTCAAGTTGACAACAAAACTCATCCTCAATTCACTTGAGATAAAGAAAAATTTCACTAATTCATAGTATATATGTAATGCCAACCAACACAACACAAAGAGAGAGAATCCCAATATTTAGATTATTTCTGAAAATCTTCTGCTTCTAGCACACATTAGTGGATAGAGGCTGAAATAGAGAGGTATTGAAAGAGAGTGAGAGGCAAGAGGAAACCAGAAGAGAAAAGACATAGAAACAGAAAGACCAAGACATTGAAAGCCAGAAAGGCATTTAGCGAGATGGACAGAGGCAAAGAGAAACAGAGAATGATAGATAACACTATTATGTGTGGGAAAAAAACTATAAGAAACCACCCAACTCTTTTTCTACCTTCAGGCCTCTACATACCTAAATTGATTAGACAGAAGAAAAATACATCTTTTTAATTCTAGAGATAAACTAACTTTGGTTGTTGTATGACTAAGCTACTTTAGATAGCAAATTCCCTTAGGTGGGAAATGTTCCTTCTAGCAATATAAATCCTGCATGCTTTGCTATGTTTTCTTCTCGATATTAATGGAGTTTGGTCTCAATCTATGTTCTAGGAAATAATTTTTCTTTCTTACATCTCCCCTCAGGCTTTTACTTTTCTTGGCTTGAATAATTGCTCCTTTTTGAGTTCTTCATAATTCTATCTTTATAAACACTTAATTATTTTTATGAGTTTTTCATGCATTCACTGAAACCTCCTCCCAACCCACCCGAGAGTGATCGAATAAGGAACACATAAATATGCATAGATCATCTCAGGTGCTGGTAAGAGACCAAGCAGCTACACAAGCCTGATTTCCTTTGATCATCCTCATCTCCCTTAGCAGAGACTTAACAGTGATAAGATCAATGAGGAAACAGCACACAGGGAGTAACACTCAGCTGGACACAGAGAAAAATAGATAAAATAGATGCATAGACAGGTATATGAACCCAAAAGCAGTACACTTAGTGAAGGGAAGATAGTGGAAGGATGGGAGGGAGGAATGAAAAGTGGGAGCAGGATTTAGGTAACTTGTATGCAATGAAAATGGTCTTTTTATCCATGTTATCTGTTGGGCAAAGGATGTTTGAAGCAATCCAATGTAGAGCTAAGCTTGGTCTCCTGATTCTACCACAGTTTGGAGTGTGATCTAGAGCAGGTAAAGAATTCTGCACCCAATAATCTGAGAGGATTCTGGGAGTAGCCACGCTGGTATGAACCAAGGGAGAGATGGTGAGTCCCAAGATAAGGCAAAAGCTATAGAAATTGAAGATTAGACACACACTCTGGGAATATTAATGGGCAAAGGGAGAAGAGCCATGAAAGAGATTGAAAAAGAGTTAGAGAAGCAGGGAAGGTGGATGGGGAGATTGGCACCTAGACAAGAAGCTCTGCTGTGGTCTGAAAGTTTGCATCCTCCCAAAAATCACATGTTGGGTTTTCAACCCCCAAGGTGATGGTATCAGAAGGTGGAGCTTCTGAGGGTGAAGAGATTAAGGGGAGACACCTTATGTATGAGATCGGTACCCTTCTAAGAGAGCTCCAAGAAAGAAGCCTTGCACGTTTTACCATATGAGGTGAAATGTATGGTGTGATGTTTCCTACTGTGAACCAGAACATGACCCTTGCCAGGCACTGAATCCCACAACCACCTCAGCTTCATCTTGAACTTCCCAGTCTCCATAACTAAGAGAAGTAAAATCTGTAGTTAATAAGCAGCAATTAATGACATTGTGTTGTAGCAATTCGGATGGACTAAGATAAGCACCAAACCCCAAGACTGGAAGGGCCACATAGGAGCCCCAAATCATCCTGTGCTCATTGCAAATGGTACTAATGTAAGCACTTTGCATAAGGGGGGGGGCAGAAAACCGCATTGAGTTGACAAGTAAATATTGAGAAGTAAAAACCATTCTGCCTAGGCACTTTACGGTGATGATGAGGAAAGGGACAAGGCAGTAGATTGAGGGAAATTTAAGAGACAGAGAAGGAGTCTGCTGTGGGGAACGTTACATACAGAAGAAAATAAGCCAACAATGAGCAAAGCACCATCAGTATTACAGTTGTCTGGGTGGAAACATACCATCACTTAGCAAAAAATGGAATGAACTTGTTATTAAATATGCTGATGAGATGAAGTATAAGATATTAATGTGTGCACTAAATCTATGAGATGACTGGAATATTTAAATAGGTTTAGTCTCTGCGTGCATAGATATGCATTTTAATTTCTCTACTAGCACTGTCCATAGGGGCGAAATGACCAGAGACACAAGGAAAAAGACTAAATCTCAATTCTTTCATATATAAAATCAGCTATTATTTCTCATCAGCATCATTTTTAGCACATCTTGTACTATAAAGTTACCTAGCCTTGTGAACTAAAGTCTATCATTGTGTTTGTCCTTGTCTGCCTGGTCCACTGTGCAGAAGGAATCACTCAAATCGTCATAATTCCAGCCCCTCAGGAAGGTCTTGGCAATCTGGGACTAGCACTCTCACTACTGAAGCATCTGCCATCCTCCTCAGTGTCCCCATACCGTGTGCTTGTTCAGCTTTCATCTGCTATGATCTCTAAGCCTGTTTAACCTTCTGATGACTACTGTCCCATTTGTCTGAGGAACTTTTCAAAGGGTTCTTCCATAGACATTTGGCAAAGAAACCAACAAACAACAACAACAACAATAAGTTTCTCATTCTCCTCTTTACCAGTAGCACTTGACGCCATGCTTCTAACCTCTACATTTTGAAATTGTGTTTTACCAAGTGTGAGTCCTCCCAGATCACCTGCCCATCACTGGTTCATCTAGAGATCATCTCATTTCATTGGCTTATATGAAGACGTCCATATTTTATTTTTAAAAATGGGTGTTGTACTTCTAAGCCGAAAGTTTGCTTAGCAAAAACAATTTTAACATTTGAGATACACTACTGTATCAATGATTTTTTTACAAACCTAAGTAATTAAAATACATACCCAAATATTTTTCACCATCCTAAGAAAACATGTTCACAATATGATTTTAACTATGATGTCTGAAAAAAAAAAGTATTATCCCAGGGGATAATCTCTTGGTTTAGTGTGTTTGGTCCCTCAAATGTTCATGTTTTGAGGGTTTGGTCCCCCATGTGGCTGGTTGTTAATGCAGTGGCTGTGTTATATGGGTGTTGCCCTAGGAAAGGATTGAGGGAGCACTCGTGGGACCTGAGTTAGTTGATGGGAGAAGGGTCATAAAGAGTGATCCTGCTTCCTCCTCATTCTCTGGTTTCCTGTCATACCACATGATCTCTCTGCCTTACCTGTGCCCTCTGACTTGTGCCAAGGGGGCCCTTGCCATAGCTGAGCATAAGTTGACATCATGCTCCTGAACTTTCGAGACTGGGAGCTAAATTTTTTTTCTTTACATATTATCCAGCCTGGTGTATTGTTATGTTAACCAGATGTGTCAATGTAGAATTTTAACATGCACTCAACATGTGTCTCTTTGAACAAGTTTACTGCAGAGAAGTAAGATATCACTGAGATCTGCAAAAGACAGTGGTAAAAATAGATTACTCATCACTAGCCAGAAATCTATGGAAGTATTTTGTACTGAAGGATTTTTAAAAAATAAAAAGAAAAGAAAGATCCTAAGACAAAAAAAAACCTGATTTTTTAAATATAAATTTATTGTCCATAATGAGTTACATTATTTAGTGGGCAAACCATGAGTTGTTATCCCAAATTCCCCAATTCCCTCCCTCCCCCTCCCTGATCAGTTGGATATCCTCCTCCGTAGCTACTGCTCTACTTAAGATCTCGTTACAAAAGCAATATTAACTTCAGGTTGCCTTTTGAGGTTGACTTTGCCAGTAACCAAATAATAGAATTAGTTTTCTCAGCAGATGAAGAAGCAGATGTTAAAAACAAATTAACGCATCGTGAGACTGCTACATCTCTTGAAGGACACCCCACACCATGATGGGCTGGCCCTTTGCCAGCCACACCTGAGGCCGAAAATATTTACTACAAGGAAGCAGGGGTAGAGGAGCTCTTTCTGTCACTGCGTCACATGTGATGCATGTCAGACCCATGTTTGATCTTAATAAGAGGGAGTAAATAAGGCCTATTCTTCCTGAAAATTTTAAGAGACACAGAGCAGCTAATGGAGATATTAACACGCCTGAGCCCAGCTGGTTACTTTCTGAGAGACCCAGGGAGTCACCATAGTACAAAACCTGGCACCTAGCCTTCAAGGCTCACAAATGGCTTTGCCGACAGTCTGAGAAGGTACTACACTACGCCTTAGGGAAAGACTCACAGTAGACTGATGAAGAACAAGGAATGTAAAGGGCTATATTAAAATCAGAATATAAACATCAGAAACCCCAAAGTCCTCCTATTGGGTTGACTAGGATATGCTTTGCCAATAAGCAGACACACCTGGGATCTAAATTACAATCAGAAACTGGCCTCATTAGCATAGATGCAGGAAAAAAAGACATTTGTTAGGTGACTTGATTTTTTAGTAATAGAGAAAATATGCTTGTTGACTCCATCCTGTTTTATAAGTTAGCATATGGAATTTTAGATCTCATTCTGGCATTTTGAAATACAATTTGTTTAAATTGGTTGTTCCCCCCCTCCTCTTTCATGTCCTCCTCCCTCCACCACATAAGCTCACCCCTTCCACTTATATCCCATATGTCCCTTCACCCTTCCTCCACCCCCCCTTTCCTCATCATCTCTCCATACCAGCTCTTCGTTACCATTCTAGCTGTAAAGGTTTTACCCATGTTCCCATCCCCCTTTATACACATGCAGACAGATAGTACGAGCTAAATTTACATATCAGGGAGAACAGGAGGGTTCACTCTGTCTGAGTTTGTGTCACTTCACTTATTATAATTCTTTCCAGATCCACCAGTTTCCTGCCAAGTTCATGCTTTAATTTTTCTCTTCTTTAAGAGCAGATGGTCTGAGTGGTAATGAATAGCTCCACTGCCTCTCAGTCTGATAACATACAGTCATATCTTGCTATCGTGGCCTTTGTGAGTATGAGTACTCTGAGGGGTCCCATACCCCTACAAACTATAAGCCTTCTCAATCACTATAACCAGTGTCTGACAACTAAAAGATATTTTAAATATATTTCTGCCTTGGAAGAGCTCAACTCAACTTTTCCTACGTGTTTACTGCTGATCAATGCATATTCTATTTTTCAATGTTAATATTCAACCTGGTCACTGTAGAATTTGCTTATAAAAGCTGCTTTCATTTTCTGTTCTGACTTACTAAATTGGATGCTTAAAATAATCATCATATTATTTTATGTACCTGAGCTGCCTCCAAGCACTACTTATTTTTATCTTTTCCAAATTATTTTATCTCCAGTTTAGCCACTGATTAAGAAGCTAGAGACTCTTCTTTTATTACCATAAAACCTAATACTTAGACTGGAAGTTGGAATTGGAACTTTATTTTTGCCTGTTTTCCTCTGATGCTTTTTCTGATGTTTTCAATCAAATTTCAAGATCTGCTGTCATTTTTTCCTTTCCATCTCTCTTCCAATGTATGTTTGCTGTCCATCCTCAATTCTACTCAACTTATAAATTTCATATTTAAATTTTAGTGATCTTACCCAATATCAATTTCTTAAGTTCTGCATCAATATTAATTATTTAATTGTGCACTATTTATAGGGTAACCTGTCATAATCCATGTATATAGTGTGTGATGATCAAGTACGAGCAGGGCAGGAGTGATGACTCAGTTGTTAAGGCACTTGCCTGCAAAGCCTAAGGACCTGAGTTCAACTCCCCAGTACCCATGTAAGCCAAATGCACAAAGGGGTGCATGCATCTGGAGTTTGTTTGCACTGGCTAGAGGCTCTGGTGTGCCCATTCTCTCTGTCTCTCTTCTATCTCTCTCTGCCTGCAAATAAATAAATAAAAATATTTTTAAAAAATAGTTAGCACTTCCATCTCCTTCAGCTTTTTTAAAATTTTGACCAACATGTCACAATTATAACTACTTATGAATTGCATTGTGATATTTAAATACATGTATGTAATGTATACTAAATAAATCAGGACAGTTAGCATATGCAAATTCTTATGATTTCTTTGTGTTTGTATCAGACTCCTCTCTTCTAATTGTTAAAATACATAACTAAATGTGAATTATAACTACCCCATGGTGGCTATAGAACTTATACCTATGTACTTATTCAAGTCCATTTTCAACATTGAACTTCATGAAAGTTGGCCCAATCTTCATTATTGAATTAATTTACTTTAGCCAGCATGGGTTTGCATAATAATCTTTGCCTATGAGACCTGCATGTATGTGGTACAAATTTCCCTTCCTTCCCAATGCTCATCATGCTAAAAATGTTTATTTGTTTTGATTCCACCCCCTAAAAATGTTGACCAGCATGATAATATCTAAATGAACTGATTGACTGGTCTTTTAACTTGACACCATTAATGTAAAAGATTTTGGTATATAGATATGAAGTAATATCACATTCTTTAACACAAATAATATTTACTAGTATTAATAATGTATAAATTAGCCAAAGTGCCTTAAGAAGCCCTGGTACATTACATTAGAAATTTACAAATTTTCAATCCCTTCTCTTTAGTTGAGTGTCTCCTAAACACATACACATACACACAAAGGTGCAAGTGTTACTTATTTGATCTGCTCATTAAAACGTAATAAATGCATTTTGAAAAATATTAACATTCCTACAGGATGAATTTTCTTAATAGTGAAGGAATTCCTGATGGATCTTCCTAACAGGAAAAAGAATGAAATTTATTAGATATGAAAGTAAATAGTGAAGCCAATATTCTTATTGGCTGACTATGCTGTTTCCTCAGCATCTAAGCTTGATCTTAATAACAGAGATGTCAAGAATAATATTTTTAATATTTTCCCTAATGCATTTTCTACACCACGGCTCCTGCAGCTTTCCATATAATCCAAAAACCAGTCAAAATAAAAACTTAGGAACCATTACTAGTAATGGATGCAGGATGCTGGGTAATATGTCAAAACATTTCCAAAGGTCCACACTTTTAACCTCCTGTTCATTCCACTCACTTCTGTCCAATTACTAAATGCATGCCATTCTAACCAAGGAGCATATTTTTAAAGTTTGACATTGACATGCCCCACACAGAGATCAGAATCAGGCAGAAGCCCATGACTTACTAAGATTTATATTCTGTCACTTACGCTAATTTACAGTGAATGGTTCAAAATCCTCTTCCCTTCCTACAGCCTTTTAATGCATCAAGCACAGGCACAATATTAATTTTAAAGTTAACTTACTCTAATTGAATGGCATTGTTTATTACAGCCATGTATCAAGCAAGAGCCATAATATATCATAAATGACACAGCTAAATCAGATCCCTCCATACTTTGATTTTCATTTCACTGGTTTTTCATTCACAAGCTTTTCAAATGTCTGTTTGATGAATATCCTCTGTTGGTAAGTTATCATTGCTGAATCACCCCCAAACTTGTCACAACATTTCTAAGTCACACACAATGATATGCCAACCAATTTGTGCTTCTTTAGAGGTATTCTTATACAAAAGAAACCTGTAGCTGATGGAATTCTAGGAGTCATTTACTCCATGTGCCTTCCTCCAAAAAAGATCTGATTTTGTCTCATGGTCCACCTCTTTGTCCTTTAAAAAACTGGATCTTAGTAGTGACCAAAAAAGAGCTACTGATATCCCTTAAAAGATATGTAATACTGTTCAATGAAAAGGGTTCTCAGTGGTTCAGATGATGCATAATTTCCTAGGAATGAAAAATGGTTGCACTGAGAAGTGAGATAGGATTTTTATTAGTCTTATTGTCACTGAGAGCACTGTAATTAGTTTAAAACAAAACTGGGTTTGTGCCAATGTTCTTCACTGCCCTTGAAAAGAATCCTGAAAATTGATTCATGTTCACTTCCATGGTGAGTTTAATAAATATCTAAAAATATGTGAAACCCTGCATAAAGCTAAAGATAACATCCAATGAAGATTATACATTGGGATTGATGACAAGGGTAATAACTAAGAAGAGAAACACTAGAAACGCCTTTGACTTTATAATGTGAGGAACTGTGACAATGTAATTTTATTTGAATAATGTGAAAAATTCTGATGCATCACATAAAATCAAATGTAATCAATTGAGTAATCCAGAACTTCCCCATAGTTGACTCAAACTTACACCTGCTACTTTCCACTTCCAGCTCCATCTCAATTAATTTCTGGTCATCTTTCTCAATGCAGCTTAAGTGTGCAAGCAAACTTTCCTCTCTCAAACCCCACTCCAAATTAAGTCAGCTCAATTCTTCTTATACACTTTCAAAACGCCTTGTCCTCCACCCTGCAACATTTAGGGTAATTTGGTTGTACTCTACAGACTATGTGCAGAAGGTTAGTTCTGTCTGTAGTTGGACCTTGATAGCCGTCAGTGGAACATTAAAGACCTGACTCTCTGAGCCTCCATGTGGAGACTCTCCATGCAAGAGCTCTTGCATGCAGGGTGCATTCACTGTCTTTGATGGCCATCTGATTTTCCAGAGTGAGTTCCTGCTTTTGATTGAAGTCGTTTTTATTCCATTGACAGTGGCACGCATTTGTGGGGCAGGAGATGCTGCTACTTCAGTACCTGTGGAGGTTCCAGGATGACCATGAGGTCATACAGGTGATTCTACGTAAGCTCTTCATCACCCACATCCTCGCTGCCAACACGGAGCAAACCCTGCTGAGTGCCTACAGCACTGTGCTGAGCTCATCTGCTCCTGGCTTTGTTTTTTGAAGGAACGCCTTGTCAGAGGATGTGAGTGAAAAATACACTTTCGGAAATTCCATGACCTTCCCCTGTGTGAAGAATCTAGAATATAATAAATGCTTCCACAATGCTGAGCATTTTATCACACACACTGGTAAAAGAATGGCTCATTTTTATATTTAGCTCTGTGTTGTTTTATTACAAAGAGAAATGCCTGCACAGATCAAATTTTTCACTGTGATCAGTACAGCCCTCCATTCCTACAGTTTACCATAACTCATATTACAAGAGGAAACATCTGAACTTTGCATCTTCCTTTGTCACCTGGGATGGTTATATCACACCCTCCCCATCAGTTCTACAGATCATATGGGTTATCATTCATTTTCTCCCATGTCATCTATGTGACTAAAATGTGTGGATGTAGTATTTGCAATAGACAACTAACATATCCAAATAGATGGTTACAAAGTAGCATAAACAAAAACTGATGACTAGAGTACACTCTCCAGACTTTTCTCTGGAATGACAGAAAATAAGCCAGAGACATTCAATTTTCAATTGATGCTTTGCTTATACTTCAACCTCTCTTGAATAAACAGACTACTGTGCTTTCCAAAGCCTTGAATCTTAAAAAGAATGCAAACGTGATTGCATTCTGCCCTCTCTTGTGCCAAATGGCTATGCATTCCTGAGGGTAAAAACAATTCCCTTTATGTCCTTAATATCAATCAGTGGACATTGTCAAGCCTGACATTTTATTGTCCCTTCTTTGTGGCAAGCTGTAAATAGAAACATTATTGTTATAAATTGTTCTTTGAAGTTTGACATTGTACAAATGACACTGTGTACTCTATTTTATTAAATTGTGAAACTCAGCAGGCTTTCTATCAGGAGGCCAACCTGAGGTACTTTGTTCTCCTAAGAAATGAGGACTGTGTTGGCAGGCTAGACAAGAGGTCTTATCATTACTGCTCTGACAGAAAATAAGTCATGATATCTTTTCTTAGGATACACTTTAAGGCATTTATCCTAATCTTCTGTAATGTATATCTTAACATACATAGGTAAAACACTATATTTCAGCCTGACATTATGCCTGTACTCAGCCAAACGAAAGAAAACGACCATGTCAACATGATATCAAGAATTGGTACATAAACAAAAAGGCAAAGGAAAGGAAATAAAGAGGAATGGAGAATGTCTCTTGTGTTTAAACGGTGTTTTAAGTCACGGGGCATGGTGGTGCATGCCTTTAATCCCAGCACTTGGGAGGCAGAGGTAGGAGAATCTCTGTCAGTTTGAGGCCAGCCTGGGGCTATAGTGTGAGTTTCAGGTCAGCATGAACTAGAATGAAACCGTACCTCAAAAAGAAAAATAAAAAAAGGTATGTTATAGTCAATCACAGACATCTGAATATATGCTATTATGCTGTTTTCCACTCTAGGATGGGTGTGGGGGGACATAAACAATGTGGAAGGTTTCTGAATGAAGCTTACAGCCTTATACTATGAATGTTTAGAAAGTAACATGAAAAAGAAGGCATTACATAGTAAGTATTGCTAATAACTACATTGATATTATAATAAGTATAGTCAATCATAATAGAAGTTCTATTTAATGGGCAGCTCAAGACAATTCTTTTGTCTAATGTGGCCAAAAGGTTGGACAGCCCTGTTCTAGGATAAAGCCTGGAAGATGATAGCCTTTTGAAAGTACTATAAACCATTTGCACATAATTTTATCAAAACATGGCCGTGACTTTTCTTCTGAAACAGCAAGATTGAGTTGATACAACAGACACCAATAGCCAACAAGCCTAAAAGGTTTAGTGACTCTACAGAAAACATTTGCCAGCCCTTACTCTCAAAGGTTAGAGCAAGAAGAGATTACAATATACTGGCTGGTAAAGGCAGGCTAGCCAAATGGGTGGACATCATAGGAAATGGGATAAGAGATAAGATATGACACCTTGACCTGAGAGGGTAATAAGAGATGGGTAATACATAAGCCAACATGGCTGAAGTTTCTGGAGTAACTTGGAGGAGGCATATGGAGGCCAAGTAGAAAAGGCAGCTGGAGTTTTGTACAAGACTGATGAAGTGCCTAAATGCCAAGTGAATAAATGGAGATTTTCTCTTCGTAGTCAACACATGAGAGATCTGTGGGGGTAGTGGTTTCATTTTGCCTCAGTAGACAGGTGAAACAATAAAAGAGTTGAGAAATTATGACAATTTTTATTCTAGTAAAGAAGTTATTTGGGGTCTCAAGAGACTGCTCTGGGGTTATGCAGCTTGCCTCCTAAGGACCTAAGGACCCAGGTTCAATTCCCCAGTAAGCCAGATGACAAGGTGACATCTGGAGTTTGTTTGCAGTAGCTAGAGGTCCTGGTGCACCCGTAAACACACAGTTCGCTCTCTCTCTCTCTCTCTCTCTCTCTCTCCTTACAAATAAGTAAAACATTTTTAAAGAAAGAGAAAAAGAAGTTATTTTATTTCATTGAACTATGTCAGAGACCACAGAGCTTTTTATAACATTTCTATAAATTCAGCCTTCCTTTTCATTCATTTCAAAAAACATTTAACATTTTTCTTTATAGCTTCCTACCCAACACACTCGTGTACGTCCCTTATATCTGCAATCTGTATGTTCTTCCCATTTAATATTTGAAGACTCAAAACCATGAGAAGTGGCAGGGAAAATGAATGGACTTTGACCTTGTGCTGTTTGATGTACAGACACACAGGTGCTATCTTTTTTTTTTTTTCCCCAAAAGTCAGAGCTTAAAGAAAGCATAGGAAGTGCAGTCCTCCACCGGGATGTTACAATGGGGGCAGCTTCCCCCATTGTAACAAATGTAAGCAAATGTAAGCAAATGGGGTATGATCATTTTGTCTTGGCTCTTTCAGTCTACTTGGGGGGATGGGGGTTGACAGGGAGGGCAGGCAATGGGTAGGGCTAGGAAAGACTCAGCAAATTTGTGGGGCTTCAGGGAGAAGTAATGGGTGGTAAATCCCAGCTGAAAACAATTTGTGGCCACCAGGCTTTACCTAAGAGTCTAGATAAAATCTCTTCAGAATGATGGGTTTATGATAGTCATCTTCGCACAACTATCCAGAATCCTTCTGAGAAAGACTCCCCAAGATTTCAGGTTCCCCTTCTGCCAGATTCATTTATCAGCTGTCACACAGGACCAGATTAGACATCAGAAGACTGTTCAAAATTCAAATAGAAGCTCCAGGTCTGATTCAAATCAGCCTCATGTTCCAGAGACTGAAACTCAACCAAACTAGCTCTACCAAGCATGCTTTAGTTGGCAAGTATGAAGGGAAATATGTTATAATGGAAAAATCATGGACCCTGAAATTAGAAAAATTTGAGTTTAATTTGACTAGTGGAGTCTCCTTGAGCCAATCATTTGATTTCCCTCAACACATAAATTTTTCCTACCTGTGAAATGATGTAATCTTTTTTTTCTGATTTCAACTTTCATTCATTCTTTTTTTTAATTTTTATTTTTATTTATTTTTATTGTCGATAATGAGTTACATTATTTAGTGGGCAAACAATGAGTTGTTATCCCCAATTCTCCGATGCTCCCCCTCCCCCTTCCCCAACCAGCTGGATATCCTCCTCCATGGGTCGTCTGGATCAGTCCTTGTGACAGAGGACCATGGATAGCCTAGTATTCGGCCAGGTTCTCCTGGCCCTAGTATGTTGTTACTGAGGGGTGCCAAGACTCTGGATAGTCTCCCCCACCACAACTCTCACAATCTTCCGCCCCCTCTTCCACTCAGTTCCGAGTCATGGTGGATGAGTATTAAGGCTGCTTTAATGTTGTGACCTTAGGGGTCTTTGTGTCAAAAATCATTGGTTTCTGTCTCATTGGCTTATCCTGTGTTGATTGAATGTCTGTGTCTGTGGGTCCCACTGTTTCATCCCATCATTATCTGTGGGGTTCCATATGGATCCTCCACGATATGACTGTGGTGGCTCCTCTCTTGCCAGGATCTCAGCTATCAGCGTATGGTCGGTAGGCAGGGTTAGATGGACCCCAGCTCTCTTATTGCATCCTGAAAAACAAAAAACATAATCTCGATCGGAGAGTAAGGTCAGTGTAGGTTAACAAATATACACCATTCTGAATTACCTAGATTCTATTTTTAGTAGCCTCCCTGTCAATCGCTCCCATATTGTATCTTGTCTTGGGAGCCCAAGAGTACGGGATCTGGTGTCTATCGCCCTGCAACCCAAGTTCCAGACAAGGGCTCCCCCTCACTGAGTGGAAAGTTTGGCCGAATTTGAAAGCTGTTGATTGTCTCCCCCAAACCCAGGCTTCCCCATTACACAAGTGCTCCTTTCTTGGTTTGCTGTTCTCTCCCATTAGGAGGTGTGGTTAGCCTACTCATGGCTGCAGATTGTGTTTCATGTCAGTGGTCTCTGTTTACTCCAGTTTTTGTTGATCAGTTTCCCCTGGCAGCCTGTGCAGTGCCTTCCAGCACTACACTAACTGCCTTCTGGGAGCTGGATACCATTCGGGACCTCAAAGTGTCTCTCGATGCTGGTCTATAGCATTCTGTGGTTTCTTCAGCAACAGAGTTTTGCCCCAGGCCTGGGGAGGGCTTTGACAGAATTCTGTCTTGTTGTTGGAGCCTCATGGGTCACTTTGGTTAACATCTCAGTAAGGGAAGGAACCGGTGGTTGGACCCAGGGATTGTCAGACTGATCTAATTGTTCATAGGCTTAGACTCTCTCCCCTAACACTCATGGCCCCTCTTGCCAGTTGACTCCCACTACTTTCTCAATAGGTTACAGTATGCTCGTGAGGATTTTATGTTTTGGAACCTAATATGGTTTACCCTCATGCTTAAGACTTTCCCTTCCCTCCATCCCTTACACCTCATTCATACCTCTTACTTCTTTCTACTAGTCTGCGTAGAGTTTACCGTTATCCTGGTTAAGGACCGCATATGAAGGAGAATATGTGGCGTTTGATTCTCTGTTCTTTTGAGTGTTCACTTAGTAAGATCTGTTTGAAGTCAGACCATTTTTTCCTAAATTTTGATATGTCATTTTTCCTTTCAGCTGAGTAAAATTCCATCGTGTAAATATACCACAGTTTCCTTGTCCATTCCTCCATGGATGGGCATTTGGGTTGATTCCAATTCTTAGCTATTATGAATTGAGCTTCTATAAATATAGTTGTGCAAATGTTTCTGTTTCTAGATGTGACATCCTGTGGATAGATGCCTAGTAGAGGGATAGCTGGGTCCATTGGAAGGTCTATGTCCATTCTGTTCAGAAGTCTCCACAATGCTTTCCATACTGGTTGAACAAATTTGCAATCCCACCAGCAGTGAGTGAGGGTTCCTTTTTCCCCCGCATCCTCGCCAGCAACAATTGTTGTTGGTTTTCTTTATGATTGCCATTCTGACTGGGGAAAGGTGGTATCTCATGGTAGTTTTGATTTGCATTTCTCTGATGCTTAGGGATGCTGAGTACTTTCTCAGGTGAGAAAAGGCGATTTGTGTTTCCTCCTCTGTGAAATCTCTGTTGATATCAATGCCCCATTTTGTGAGGGGGCAGTTTGCTTTTTTGTTATTAATTTTTTGAGTTCTCTGTTGGTTTTGGAAATTAGGCCTCTGTCTGAGTTGTAGCTGGCAAAAATCATCTCCCAGTTTGAAGGGGGTCTATTGACTTTGAGAACGGTGTTTTTGTCTGTACAGAAGCTTTTGAGCCTGATCAGGTCCCATTGGTTAAGTGACTGTTGTACTTCCTGGGCTACTGGAGATTTGCTCAGGAAGTTGTTCCCTACTCCTATCTCATGTAGGGTTCCTCCTACTTTTTCTTCCAGGGTATTCAGGGTTACAGTATTGATATTGAGGTCTTTGATCCATTTGGATTTGATCTGTGTGCATGGTGAAAGGAGTGGCTCTCTTTTCATTTTTTTACACGTGTTTATCCAATTTGTCCAGCACCATTTGTTGAAGATGCTATCTTTAGCCCAGCTTACATTGTTGGCACCCTTGTCGAAGACTAAGAAGCTGAAGTTACTTGCATTAAAGGCTGGGTCTTCAATTCTGTTCCACTGGTCAGACTGCCTGCTTTTCTGCCAATACCATGCTGTTTTATTACTATGGCTTTGTAGTATGTTTTAAAGTCAGGTATGGTGATGCCTCGTGCATAATTTTTTTTTTACTCAGAGTAGTTTTAGCTATTTGGGGTCTCTTACCTTTCCAAATAAATTTGGAGATTATTTTATCTATGTCTATGAAGAAGGAGTTTGGGATTTTTATTGGCATTGTGTTGAATCTGTAGATTGCTTTTGGCAGGATTGCCATTTTTACTATATTGATTCTCCCTATCCATGAGCATGTAATATCTTTCCATCTTGTCACATCCTCCTCTATTTCCCTCTTGAGAGTTTCAATATTTTCCTTATATAAGTCTTTCACTGAAATGATGTAATCTTAATCGGTGCTATTGGGAGAGGGAAGAGAAACCTTTATAGAAGTGAGGTGGGAATTAGTTTTTGGTAGGTAGTGAGGGCAAGGGTCCATGGTAAACTATAAGCTGAATACTTAATGGGGCACAGAGCATAGTGAGTGTAGTTATCCAAAGAGAGCTTAGTTCAATTGACATGAGCAAAACTAGCCAGGATTAGTGACCAGCAACACCAATCAGCATCAGTGGCTAGCAGAATAATCCAAGGTCAGGAGCTAACAAAACAAGCCAAGGATGACTGAGTGGAGCTTCAATGTGTGATCACCCAACCCCTCCAATTGGAAGAGTAGCATGTAATTATCTCCTCAGCTGGGTGGGGGAGGGGGATGACAGGACCCTGAAGGCCCTCCTTGGCTTGGCCTATAATATGGTCTCAGAATAACCAAGCTCAATAAAATTACCTGCCTTTGCTTGATCCCAACTGTAACTTTTATAGAAAGTTTCAGAAAATCACTTTTCATCAGCTCTTTGTGAAAGAAAAAAATTAAAGAGGATTTTAACACAATGCTCTAGGTCCTTAAACATATATGTGTGTGTGTGTATATGTATATGTATATATACGTGTGTGTGTTTATTTTCTCATTTAGATATAATATATATATATTAGAAATTAAAAAGTTGAAGTGTGAGCAGGAGTGAGCAGCAAACTAAGAAAGGAGCACTTGTGTAATGGAGGCGCCTGGGCCTGGGGGAGACAATCAACAGCTTTCAATTCGGCCAATTTTCCACTTAGTGAGGGGATCCCCTTGTCTGGAACCTGGGATTCAGGGCGTTAGGCACCGGATCCCGTACTCTTAGGCTCCCAAGACAAGATGCACTATGGGACCAATTGATAGGGAGGCTACTAAAAATCGAATCCTGGTAATCCAAAATTGTGTATATTTGTTAACCTACACTGATCTCACTCTCCGATGGAGATTGTGTTTTTATCTTTCAGGAT
>PVHP010024369.1:0-26574 GCA_004024765.1 Zapus hudsonius
ATATTTAAATATTTATTTTAATTATATTTTCTCATATTTCATTGTAGACTACATGTTACTATTAGTAGTATTCATTTCTTCTATCAATGGTGTTTGCTGAATACTGATTAAGACCATGAGGTTCAGTTTAACTTGATGTGTCTTCAAGTACTATTCTTCTAGTTACTTTCTGTCCTTTTGCCCCATTATAGTGTAAATATCTCAGGTATGCAAATGATACATAGTAGTATTGTATGTGTGTTTGTACACACAGGTGTGTATATGAAGGTCAGAGGACCATCTCAGGTGTTATTCTTCAGACACTGTTTTTCTTTTGCCTATCTGATTTTGAGACAGGGTTTCAAACTAGTTGGAGCTCATCAGGCAAACTAGAGTGTCTTGGCCAGTGAGCCTCAGAGATCCTCTGTCTCCTCCCCACCTGCGCTAGGTTTTCAAGCATCCACAACAGTATCAGTCTTTTATTTTATCGAGAACTTTAATATATAAATATACAATGACTTGTTTGTGCTCCTGTCCCATTATTCTGGTTTGTTGCCTAATTATCCTCCGAGGACCCGCCTCCTTCCAGGTAGTTCTTCATCTGTTTTGTTGGCTCTGTCTTTTGTCCTCTTGACTTCTCCATGTTAAAATGCTGATGGCTTAGAACCACGAGGGTCTTGTGGGGGAATTGGTATCTATCAGGGAGTCATGAATGGACCAGTAAGTTCATGTTCAGAGGACAGTGCCACAAAGTATGCTTATGCAACCCATGGCTCTTCCTTTCTTTCTGTCTCTGTTTTGCAATATTCCCTGAGCCTTGGAAGGTGTATGGAGATCTCCTTTAGCTTTGTGCTGTTGACAGCCTCATATTTTCTCCTTTGAAGAGTTCTAAGTTTCCACAATATGGCTATTTTTTTAAAATGTGGATTCACGGAATGAAATTCTAACCTCATGCTTACAAGGCAAGCATCGAGCTGCCTCTGCAGCCACCATGCTTATGATATTCTGAAATATAACATGTGCAAATCACATGACTTTTTTTTAAAGTGTCTTGCACAGAATAGCTCCTGTATAATCCTTGGTCATGACTGATGCTACTAATAGTGAATTTTATCATTATATTTTATTTTCCTAATACCAATATAATAGTAGGTATATAGTAGATAATCAATCAACATGGTATTAGTGAATAAATGGATGAATAAATGTATGAACATACATGAGTTCCTATTCCCACCAGCAAATTTTGTTTAAAGCCGACCAACCAAAGAAAACGATTAACAATTTACAACATGATAAAATAATATAGTAACTTCTAGAAAAGAAAGCAAATCTTCGAGAGTCTTGACCAGCTCCATCATTTTTTAGAAGGAGCAGCAAAGAATAAATTTAGGCTGTTCACATCATTGTGAGTTGGCTCTAAATGATAGGAAATGTCACTATTTCTTTCTGGAACAAATTTTCTGGAAAGGACAATTTTAGTTTGTAGCCATCTCAGAATGTCTGTTCATGGACTGTTCACTGTTCTGCAAAGCAGTCTCTGTGCTTAGGCTGTTACAGCTAAGTCTCCTGAAACTTACAGCACTCTGGAATAGACACAGCTGTTAACTGGACACCTGTGATGAAATCTCCTACTGCCAACAGCCGAAGGACAGCAACTCCACTTAACTGAGCAGAAATAGCAACATTCCCTTCTGCAAAGCACATTATTTCCAATCTACTGTTCAAGTTTTTTTTTTTTTTAAGCTGGCAGTAAATGAGAACATCCCACTGCATGATCACTTGAAACTTATTTTCCTCACTAAATTACAGACTCACCAATAGCCTATAGCAGAAAAACGTAGCTATGGCATAAAATGTGATTCTTTCTTATGTAGGTTAGAGTTGTTCCCCAGAAACTATGGGAAACTCTGTTTCCCAAGCTCTCTTCAGCCAGTGTGTGGCCAAATGACTGGTTTATGCTAATGGAATAGAAGGAAGTGATGCATACATTTTTCTGGGGTGAGAAAAGCAAGAAAACTCCAGCTGATTGATTGCAGATACCAGGATACACTAGGCAAACTGTGATTAATATGATAGGTTTCCTTTCACCTGAGTTCCTGATCAATGGAGTAAACCAAACCTTCTCTTCTCCTACCAACCACGAGACTCATACTTGCCTGTCACTGGAGAAATAAACTGTTGGGTACATTGACTGAGTTTGGGATGTTGTTGGCTCTGGGAACTAAGTGTTTGATTTTAATACAACCATCCAACTATTGATGTATAGCATAAAATAGTCTCAAAGAGTCCCTTACATCCCTATTAGTCAATAACATTTGAGTTGCTCACGAACCAACCTTATGTTGCATACTTGATGAAAAATTGGGGGGAATCTTTGGGGACAGTATTTGAATATGACTTCTACTGCTTATTATTCTGTAACTCTAACTATAGCAATGAATATTTTCAATCTTAGTGATTTTATTATCCACAGGAGAGAAGAATAATTTTTCTCAAGAAGAAAGACTAGGTTTAACCTAAAGTCATTAACTATAAGTTTACTTGATCTCTAAAAGTAGGGAAGACTGATTAATTAATACTGTTAAAAATAGCTGGGCATGGGCTGGAGAGATGGCTCAGAGGTAAAAGTGTTTGCTTGCAAGGCCCAATGACCTCATTGCCCACATAAAGCCACACATAGAAAGTGGCACACATATCTGGAATTCATTTGCAGTGGCTGGAGGCCCTGGTGTGCCCATTCTCATTCATTCTCTCTCTCTCCCTCTCTCTCTATCTGTCTTCCTCTCTTTCTCTCTCTCTTCCTTGCAAATAAATAAATAAATAAATAAATAAATAAATAAATAAATAAAAGCTGGGTGTGATGGCTGATTCCTGGAATCTCATAACTAGGAGGAGGAAGTAGAAGGATTGTAGTTAGTTTGAAGTTAATCTAGACTATGGGGTTGGATTCAGATTAAAGTGAAACACTACCTCAAAATAAAACCTATTAAAATTGCAATCTTATTAGCTGAAGTTACAAAATAGAATGATAACAGACTGTCCCTGAAGTTTCACATAACCTTTTAGTGAGGGCTATTAGCAGTTGTTTTTGGATGTTTTCTTTCGTCCATATTAGAAAGGGTGCTTTGAAACCTGTCTCCACTCCATACTGGAATAAAAGCAATGCAGAAGGAAATAGACTTTTAACAAAGACGTTCTGAAAGGTTGTTTATAGTCATATTTGAGACAAACCAAGACACAGACCAATATCAAACATGCACAGAACATTCAGTAATGAGATGAGACCAGCATACATGTGGATCTGTGCAGAATTCAATGATAGTTTGAGAATTTTATGGCCACTGGGCCTAATAGAGGGGTTCATATAAACAGTGGTCATTGTTCATTACTTTTGTTTTTTTTTCCACACATTTCCTTTTTTAATCCTTTAACAGCTACCTTGCATGGCTTAAATATCCCAGTGTGAACAGTATAGGAAACAGGATTTTTTTTGCCAACATCATATTTCTAAGAAGTAATAATGGTCAGCTTAATCTCCACTATTTTCCTCCAGAGCCCATAAAATACTACTGATGAGAATTAGCTTATGTAGTAGAGAAAAGTTTAGGGCAATTAATTGGGAATTGTGTCCTTCATCCTCTTGCAAACCACAGCCCCATTCCTGGGACCAAATATTCCTTAAATTAAAATTAGGGAAGTCCTTGGGATTCAAAGATTTGCTCAATATTATCTCAAGAACTGACAACATGGGATAAATTATAATTCTAGCTTAATGTCAGAAGCTCTGCTTTTAATAAGTAGAACATAAAAATGTGGAAGTATGTTCCTGCCTGAAAAGATTTGGTCCCGATATTGTCTGCAACAGATGGCCTGATGGAATCCCCAAAGCTAAACTTGTCAGTCTCTCGAAACATGGTGGCTTTCGAAAATGTTCATACTACAAGTTTTTTTGCTATTGTTACAAATCACACTGCCATTATAAAGATAGGATAGAAATAAAATGTAATTACATTTCCCCACTCTCTACATCTACAAAAATTTTAAGGAGAATGCATGAAACTTTATTCTTTAACTTTGCATTTTGGAAATGCTGCTTTTAAAAATATTTATTTATTTATTATATCTATTATTTATTTGTTTATTTACTTATTTATTTATTTATTGAGGTAGGGCTTGTTCTAAACCCAAGCTGACCTGCGATTCACTATTTAGTCTCAGGCTAGCCTTGAACTCATAGTAGTCCTCGTACCCCTGTCTTTCTTGTGCCGTGGTTAAAGGCATACACCTCCATGCTCAACTAAAAATTATATTTAGCTTCTCATTTAATACTAGAAAATACGTAATTTCACAAATTTCAGTGTGCTGCACATATCTTAATTTTCATTCAACAGTCTGTTCTCTTTACTCATTTTATTTTTAAATTTTTTATTTATTTTTATTTATGTGTGTGGGTATATGCGAGTGCCTGCACCAGGACCTTTTGCAGATGTAAGTGAACCTCAGATACTTTTTGTGTCCAGATTATGTGGGTGGTTTGAAACCTGAACCCAGGTCAGCAAACTGTGAAAACCCCACTTTTAACCCCTGAGTCATCTTCCCCTCCTCTTTTACTCATAAACTCCTTTACCCTCATTTAAAATCATATTTCACCTCTATGTTAACCTAAGAGAAACTTAGTACCACAGTATGGAAATATTACGCAGTTCTTTGAAAAGAAAATTTTCATTGATTTATAACTTAATTCTTCTCAGAAGATATCACAGTCAATATAATTATGTAGTTTCAGAAAGTTAACAAAACCTGTTTCCATGATTACATAACACACAGGTACTTGTGATATATTTTAAACTAGGAACATATGAAAAAGGTTTTATTGTATTTTATTTATTTTTCATTTCATTTATTTATTTATTTTGGTTTTTCGAGGTAAGATCTCACTCCAGCTCAGGCTGACCTGGAATTCACTATGTAGTCTCCGGGTGGCCTTGAACCCACAAAAATCCTTCTACCTTTGCCTTCAGAGTGCTGGGACTAAAGGTGTGTGCCACCACGCCTGGCTTTAAAAATGTTTTAAATAAATAAATGGAAATAGGCAGTAAAGTTTTTATTGTATAAAACACATTGGCTCCTTCCTTAATAGCCAGAATGTTTGCATCCTTCACATTTGTTAAAACCCAGCTCCCAGACGATGGCATTAATAACTGTGACCTTTGTTGTTGATTAAACCATGCACCTAGGACCTAGAAAAATAGAATTTGTATTATTTTGAGAGTTTCGAGAGGGCAGATTTACCTTTGTCCACAAATGAAGACATAACAAGAAGGCATGATTCCATGAACCAGGAAAGCGGCCTTCACTGGACTCCACATAGGTTATGGTCTTGATCTTGGACTTCTTAGCCTTTCAAATTATGGGAAATGAGTTTCTGTTACTTATGATGTATTTGTATAACTAGCCAAATGGACTAAGAAATAAAAGTGATAAAAAGTGATAACAAGTAGTGAAAGTGCTGATGGCAGTTCAATAATTAGAGCCTGACTGGAGAGGTGTGTTGTTGCTGGGGACAGGTTTTGAGGTGTTACAGCCAGCTCCCCCTTGCCAGAGTTCCACTCAGTTTCCTGCTGCTGGTTTATTTCCTCCTGCTGCGGCAGAGATGATGTCCAGCCTCTGCTCACTTCATACTTTTCCCTGCCATCATGCAGCTTCCCTTTACGACTGGAAGCCAAAATCAACACCTTCCTCCCATCAGCTGCTTTTGGTTGGGTGCTTTCTCCCAGCAGCAGGAAGAGACCTGAAGCAGTAGGTAAAAGCCTGCATTGCTGTGAATCAGCTTTTAAGGGTGTTTTTGGTAAAAGGGTAAGAGGGCTCTAGAGGAAGCCTCTGGTTTTATAGAGAATACCTACGTAGTCAGGAGTAGACCATTGATCAAAAGTGAGTGGCAAGGACAGGCTGATGAAATCTCAGATGGAACTGAGGATGATGTTTCTGGATTTTTGAAGAAAATCCATGTCTGTGACATAGTAGCAAAGAACTGTCCTGATTAGTGGTCATAGCCTCATGCTTTGTGGAAGGAAGAATATGTGAATCATAAAATAGTTTCGGCTGATGAAATTTCTAAACAAAGTATTGAAACTAAAACCTGACACCCTCACAGTAAAATGCAAGAAGAAAGAAGAATTTAAAGGTTGAATTTTCTAATCAAAGTAGAAATGCAACTTAAAATTTAGAAAAAAAAATTGTTGGCTAAGTTATATTGAATGAAATAAGAAAGCTTATTGAGGAAAGAATAAAGTGTGTCCAAGAGAACCATTGATAAGATTAATTTTGATCTGCTACCTGAACAGTAACTAGTCTCATTCTTTATGACAATGGGAGAAAGTTCCCAAAGGAATTTCACTAGTCACTGAAGCTGCCTGTTTTATAAACTCAGAGTGCAAGATCCTGTGGAGACCTGATATAGCACTCCTCAGCCATTCTGGATGGTTCCCTGGGCTCAGGTGCAGCAGGACTGTCACAGCCACCCTTCTAGAGGGCAGAGATCATTAATGCTGGTAACATATTTGCAGTGACATCTCGATAAAATCTTAAACAGTATGCATCAGCCATGGGTATGTGGATACATCCACCTCAATTTCCAAAAAAGTATAAGTCCTATGAATCTTGGGGACACCACCCATATATGCAGCCGCTGTGAGCAGAGGGTCACCACCTTGAGTCCCTATCAGACAATGCTCAGTGGATCCATGAGTACATTGTCCCCCCCAATCATGGGAGTGGGATATTTAGAGCCTCATTGGTCTAAATTCTACTCCAGTGTCTCTGCAAGGCAGGACATTGAGCTCTCCAGTTTATTCTCAAACCTTCCAATTTAATATTGTTTATTCTGCTAAGTTTGAAATTTGCTTGATACTTGTTGCCCGTGTTTTCCTTTATTTATCCTTTTCTGAATGAGAACGTCTTTCCTATGTCTAGTCTACCTCTGCATTTTACTTCAGAAGGTTACAGCTGGAAGAAAGCTGCATCATTGTGAATCCTCCATTTCAGCTCATCCGTATCTGATTTAGACAACAACATTTAGAGAAATTCATACTTTGACTTGGACTTTAAGATTGATGTCAGAACAAATGAACACATTTCAGGACTATCAGGATGTTATGCTTCTGTCATGTACATGAGAAAGATGTTTATTTGGGGGAGGGTATAGGGGTGGTCTAAATATCCATGGTACCCCAAAATTTATATGCTAAACTCATCAATGCTCTAGTGTTACAGATTGCGAGATGAGTAGGTCATGGGGGTCGAACCCTCATAGAAGGGATTTTTCCCTTCATAAAGCTGCTCCATAAAGATGTCTTCCCTTTTTACTATGTGAAGATATCGTAAGAAGAGCATCCACGGAACTAGGAAACAGGCTCCCATCAGAGAGGAAATCTTAGGTGCTTGACCTTGGACTTCCCAGCCTCCAGAATTATCAAGTAAAGATTCATAGGTACCTCTGGATTACTTTCAATCACAAGCCTCATCCACTCAGAGCTACTTATATTTTTAAGATACAGAGTGGATGTCCTCACGTTAAAGTCTTTGAAGAAAATTGTGAATTCTTAACAAAACAAAAATTAAAAAAATAAATTTTTATAGGAAGACAGAGCAGATCACCTAAACAAAGCTGTATATTATTGTGATTTGAGGGCAAGTCAAGAATTAAATTGAGTGGCACACATGACCCCAGTTTCATTGTAGTATTCACACCTAGGATAATAAAGGCACAGTCTAGAGTGATGGCCATTTTTTTTCTGCTTGAAAAAGCTTCCTTCATTGGACATTTTCTTTCCAGAATGAGATGGATTTGAGCACATGAATGACTATTAAAATCAATATTCCAAGCTTATGATAGAAAGAAGGGACCAACCCTCTTCCAACCAGGCCCTTCTCAGACCTCTATTCCACCTTAATAATAACTTATTTGCTTCCAAAATACCTGCAGACATGAATTTCTTATCATGAGGCTAACGATTAACAACCCATAAGTACTTAGTACTGGTTGTTAGTGAGAAAAAACCTCATTGAGGCTGACCAACCAACAGTGAATTCACAGTTTCAAGGACTGACTTGAACTTGATTGAAGTTCGAGGTGTGAAACTGTCTTTCAAGAAAGCAGACTTATTGGCATCCTCATTAAGATGTTTTTGCCCTACTTTGTTCTTAATGAGTATGTTGGAAGTCTTTCTCTGTCTCTCTGTCTCTCTCTCTCTCTTTCTCTCCATAATGCATC
The DNA here is from genome assembly GCA_004024765.1 of Zapus hudsonius. Classification (NCBI taxonomy): domain Eukaryota; kingdom Metazoa; phylum Chordata; class Mammalia; order Rodentia; family Dipodidae; genus Zapus; species Zapus hudsonius. The sequence goes on from PVHP010024369.1 coordinate 8,255, forward strand.
AAAGTGGCCTCTTGAAATTTGAGATGTAATGGCCTTGGGTATCCAGAACCACAACAATGAATGTTTTGTGCAAGTAATGTCAGACAGTACAAAGTCATGAATATCAAGATCATTTTGTATTTGGAAGATTGCACTGTAAGCAGTACTACCCTTCCTTTGGCTCTTACAATCTTTCTGCCACCTCTTTCACAATGGACCCTGAGCCTTGGAAGGTGTGATAAAGATGTCTCAGTGCCAAACACTCCACTGTCACTTCTCAGCACTCTGGTGCCTTTTAAGTCATCCCAGTGGTCAATGCCATCTGGAAAGAGAAGTTTCTCTAGCCAAAAGTGAGGGTGAATAGCATGAATATATGAAAATACATATTAGCAAAAAGGCAGTTTGGTGGACATAATATTTGCATTTATTCAGACTACAGTAGGCATTACTCACCTAGGGCCCATGACCTCCACCTCCATCTGCTTTTGACTAGGATACTCTTTATTGATGGTTTGTACAGCAGACCTAGGGAAATGACTGGCTAGTTTTGGTGTAAAAATTCTCTTTCTGGAAGCGCAGAAATGAATTCATAGCTGACCCTTAGGATTGTTGCTGAGACAAAGTAACTCAAAAGGATCAGAGGCTGTGTCATTTGTGAGGATGTTGGACATACCATGAGCAATAGACATTTCCCAAGTGCTTACTGACATCATAATCTATGATAGACACTTACCTGTCACTTCACTCAGTCCCTACGAACCCATTAGCAGATGACATTATTATTGCTACTATTCTCTTTACTTTAAAATTACAAACGTATTACTGGAACAGTTAGGGAACTTGCCCATGTTACTCATAAGCAGCAGAACTGGAATCTGACTTGATATTTTCTTTGTTCTTGAGCTCAGATTGTGAAGCATTGCTCTACATAGAATAGCTTAATATTTCAAGCATATACAAAAGTATGTGTGAATTTTTTTTCTTTTCTTTTACTTTCTTCTGTGGGTTGAGTACTTCGAAGTGCCTTTCATCCAGTATTTGTTCCTTACCACCTTCCAAATATAGTTTTGGAAGAAAACTGAAGTCCAAGAGTATAATTTGCATCTAATTACTATGAAGTTTCTTGGATTTATTCAGTTTGATTTCTGGGGTTTTATGGGACTGAATCAAAATTTTTTTAAACTTTCAAGCAAGGAGGAATAAGTTGGAAACTAGTAGCTTGGATTAACTGGAAGTTTTAGTCAGACTCATGGTTAGTTTTCCATCACAGTTTTCCACACTTAGCTGGAAAGAAGGGTATAAAGTTCTATACATTTATCCATTCCTTATTTTTGTGAGACTTTACACTTGAGTGTCCTCATGTATGCACAATACCATATAATCTATAACTAAAAATGGTTATATGGGATAGGGATACAAAGTTTTAAAAGTTCATTGAACAAAATTCCTTAGGACATAAAATTATAATTACAGATAAATGGAATCTGATCATTAAAATATATTTTCTCCCGAGAAAGGGGACCTGTTAAATGAGAGTTTTACATATCAGTAGGTTCTCTTAGAAAGTTTGAATTGCTAGAATGACATTCAGCTCCCCACTCCAAATATAAAATGAAAATGGATATATTGAAATTTCTCTATTACTCTGGCCATTGACCTGTTAAAAATATTATAGGATGGTTTACTGCAGAAATTGGCATTAATAGGAAGATGACAAAAAATTGCTGCCCAAACTCTACTATTTCCAGAATGGTAAAAATTACATAGGCGTTTATTTCGATTTCTCATTTAGAGTGGCAGGGATGAGTGAACTGCAATCAAAGGCATCCTCTGGTTAGTAAATGGAAATGCACTCTTGCTAGTTGGTTTGGGGAGAGTTGTGTGAATGAATGAATGAATGCAAAAGTGGCTATTTTGAGCCCAAATTATTTCCCTGTCTTAATTTTTGCTTTTACTGCAGATTTGATTAGACATTATTTCTTAAAAAGGAAGGAAGAGGTGATCTTCAGAGCACCTCAGATACCTAAATAACCATCAATATAGACTTCATCGCTGTACAATTATTCTACACTCTCAATTATCTACCCTTTGACAGCCACTAAATGAGAATACACAATGAAAAGCAAGCAGCATTTTCTGTGGCAGCATTCTGGTGAAAGAAAGAATGACAGGGAGAAATAGAATTTTAGGTGTTGAATTAAAAAATTGCATAAATGTAGGAATAATCTATGTACATTATCCCATTTCTTTCATTATCTCTTTCATGTCATCAGATTAATGACAAAATTAAATATCATCTATGAAAGTGTCTTTTCTCAACTGAAATTTGATGTGAATTAACTTTTCATTGATTTTTAATTAGTATTGGTAATATGCTAATGTTTCAAAAATGAAAATGGATCTTCAGCAGCAAACGACGCAACATGAACTGTGGTAAGTGAACAAGGGGAGTCAGGATACGGCTGAAGTTCTTGTCACCCTCTTGTCTTTTGAGATAAAAAGCTGTCTTTGTCACAGTCATGTCTTACTGTGTAGAAAGTGCTTTTGTGGGCCTGACATGGTGGTGCACACTTTCTATCCCAGCACTCGGGAGGCAGAGGTAGGAGGCTCACCTTGAGTTCAATGCCACCCTGAGACTACATAGTGAATTCTCTGTTAGCCTGGGCTAGATCAAGACCCTATCTTGAAACACCAAAAAATTAAATATATATACATATATGTATATATATATATAAAATAAAGTAAGTGCCTTTGTTGGTATTATCATATTTAATCCTAGCTCCAATTTGTATATTTTCACATCACACAATTGAGATTTTTGACATGTGATACGTTAGTTATCAGTTCCAAAATCAAGGGAGCTCCAGTCTGTACCTTGAAGGTATCTATTATTGTCCTTGATATTTATTCAGAATCAGTCATCTGATTTTGTCTATTCCAGCTTCTGATCAGTGTGCATGTTTGCTCATATTTCTCTGTCCATCTTACTGCTTCTGTGTTCTTTTCACATGCCAAGCAAAGGGTGATCGTCATAATGGGTTTGAAAACTATTCATATTTTATGCCACATCATAACTCTTTTACTTTTATTGAAGTATATTTATTGTGGTTCAAGAAAATTATTTTAACATGTTTTCAAAGAAAGAAAAAAATAAAAGGTTACTCTTTATCATTGCAAATATATTGGTCATATTCATACCTCCAAGTATGTATTTTCTCTCTCTTTCTTTCCCTCTCTCTTTCTCTCAAGATAGATAAATAAAATTTAAGAAGAGACTCTTCAACTTAAAGCAGGCTGTGACACCAGTTTGTATGTGCATGTAGAAGTAATTTATATTTATGTTTATTTTCATTATATGTAATGAATTGATTATATAATATATAATCAATATATTATATATAACTATACTTATATAATCATTATGCATTATAGTCATTATACATATATAATCATTGAACATATAATGGATGCATAATATATATTCAATATGTACATTTAAAATATATATTCTCTCTATATATAAAATGGAAAAATTAATCTGATGCCCTTGAGTCTCCTAGAATAATGAACAAAGTAAACATGTTTTCTTTATAAAGTTGACCAGCCATAGATATCTTGTTATTGCCTTTAAAATGAGCAAATCTAGTAGCATAGACACCTCCATTTTTTGTTTTATTTTTCAGAATTCTGATTTTCAATAATAGAATGAGCCATTAAAGTGTCTTTTTATGCCAGGATTGTCCCACTCTTGAACACTCACATCCAGGGCAAATTTCAGTCTTTCTACTCACTCCAGGAAAAACACTGGTAAGGTTACAAAGGCCTCTTATTTGAGGTTATATGGTTAGAAGACCCTCATTTGACAGATGAAAAACTGAGGCCGTAGTTAGGGAAACTCATAGGAACTAGACTCATTTCAAAGCTATACAATCTTTGCAGCAACTCTTTGTGGAAGCCAAGCTTCAATGAATCTTAAACACTCTCATGGCTTTCCATTTTCCTGGGGAGTTTCAAATAATGTCTATTTCTCAGAAATAACTCCCAGAGAGATTACATCAGGAGGTCTGAGGTGAAGTCTATGAAATTGTTTTGAAAATAAACAAACTTTAACAAACAGACCCAAAACATTTCTCCAGGTGGTTCTCATTTTGTTCTGGGTGGGAAACCATTTGCTCCAGGTAACATAGCTAATTGATTTCAGAATCATGGCTAGGAGTAGCAGTTTCCTGCCTCAGAGTTCTCCTTTGCAGAGGGTGGGTGGGACTTTTTTCTAGGAGATCCATTCAAAGTGGAGGGAGACACTGCAGCACGAGTGTTAGTCCAGAGTCAAGGAGAATAGGGGACCATTACTGTTGTGTGACATTAGCTGTTAGTTCAATATTTCAAGTGCCAGTTTCTTCATCTGTAGGAGATAGATGGTAATGGTGCTGATTAGATCATTTCCATGAAATTTAAGCATAATTTTACACAAACACCTAAGTCTCTTACCAACATATAGGAAGAGCTACAGGAATATGTGTTGAATATAATGATTCCTTATATTTTCTTTTCCGCCTTGTTTCTGTCACTTTCTGATTGCTGGGACAAACCAAACCAAAACATGCACACAAACAAGTAAGCAAACAGACAAACAAAATCCCAGAAAAACAAAACAAAACAAAACAGAACCAAAAGCAGCTTAGGGAAGGAAAGAGTTTGTTTTGGTTTACAGTTCCAGAGGCAAAGCCTATCATGGAGGGGAATGTATGGCAGGAGCAGACAGCTGGCTTCACATCATTTAGAGAAAGTAAAGAAAGTGACCAGCTCATGGGACCAGGCTAAAAACCTCATGTCCTGCTTCCAGTGACACTTCCTGCAGCAAGGTGCCACCTCCTCGGGGTTCTAAAACCTTCCTGAGCAGTAACAGGAACAGCATTGAGGGGGGAAATAAGAATTAAAATACATGAACTCATGAGGAACACAAGTTTTAATATGATACTGCAATGGTTGTCTTTTTATCCATTTCACTTAAAAACATTTCTCTGTATCTTGTATCCAGAATTTATAATAGCTAAGCCCTTTAACTTTTCTCCAAAATGTTGGATTTTTTTTTCCAACCTATCTATATGAATCTCCATCCTAGAGAGGTTGGTAATAGACTTCATTAAACAAACGAGACACAGAGGTGGCACATGCCATTTCATTCTGTAATTTATATCAGTGAAGTTCAAGGACACACTTGCACAGAGACCTTTGTACTCACCTGTTTTTTAACACCATCTCTGCCTTCTCTGTGCTATTCTAGGCAGTAGAATCAACCAAATGCAACCACATCAGAAGTTGTATTTGGGACTTAGGTTTTGAACACAGGAGGCCCTTAATGCCTTTGTCCCAGTTTAATAAGAGACTAATGCTCAAGTAGGATTTGGCTGCATTTTTAAAGAGTCCCTCCTGGTTTATCATTCCCCACTGGTGTCACAGACAAATCCTCTTAAATGTGCTCAGGTAGGCTGAGCCCACTCTATGGGTATATTGTGCTCTATGTCTTCACACTGTGAAGGTTGTTCAAATGTAATCCACTCATTTAGATTCAATGAGAAGAAATTAAAACTCAAAAATAAAAATCAATACTTATCTCTTTGTGCCTACCCAATGACTGTAGAAGCTGGATTTCATGGGTAATAGATTCAAGCACCACTGAGACTGAATGCTGAAATTTATGGACTTCTCCATAGTCATTAATTAATAGTGTGCACACACAGAAAAATAACCAGGCGGAACACTTAGAAATGAAATGATTGCTGAAGCACTGACTACATAGTTTTTTAAGTGGTCAGTCAGGTGAATAAAATGAATAATTGAATCAGCTTCACCGACAGGCAGCATGGACAAGCATTCCAACGGGTTCTTAATTCTCTGTGAAGAACAGAAATCTCACACAGGGATCAGAATTGATTTTTATTCTCATCGGTTCACCAAGACCTTTGTGTAGTTGTGTTTTCTTTGTGAACAGCCCTGTATCATAGTGTTAGATCTCATGAAGGATGCTTTGGGGAGTCCTTGCAGAGAGGCATTGAGGACTTAAAATTTCAAGCTGGGGATCTGCAGAGACCTACTAGCGATTGTATTTGGTATGATGAGAATCATGCTTCAGTTTAGCCCTCTTTACACTTATTGCAGTATAATTTCCATGGGGAGGTTTTCTCAGAAAATGTATGCCTTGTTTGGGAATATCTGTTATCAATCGGAGCTATTTTGATTTGTGAGTACAGCTCTTCAGAGGATTTTGTTCCATGTCTGATTTACAGGAAAAAAATTAATCTTGGTCAAAAGAATGAATGTTGAATAATCGTTTATATATGAAAATCAGGTGTGCCTTCCTTTTGCCTCTTTCAATTCTGTTTAAAATTGCATGTATATGTGATGTGTGTTTGCTCATGTGTGAATGCAGACCTGTGTATCACAGCCTCATCCAGTGCTGGTCTTCAGCTCCACCTCATTTTGATGTTGAGTCTCTGCCTTCTCTCTGTGGGAGCACGGGGATTACACACTCCCTCTACACATCTGGATTGATGTGAGTTCTGGTGATCTGAACTCAGGTCATCAGGTTTACATGACAAGTGTTTTACCCAGTGAACCATCGCCCCCAGCCCATTTCCCTCTTTTATAAGGAAACCTTTCCTGTTAAAAAACAATTAGTAACCATTTTATTTAGTCTTTGCAAACTGCATAGTCTCTGTCTCAACCACTCAATGCTGCCATTATTATATAAAAGCAGAGTAGATAATAAGTTAAACAAAAAACATGTGAATTATGTTCCAACAAAACTCCATCTTTTCCACAAAGTAGTGGGTAGGGATTGGTTCATGAGCTATATATAGCTAACTGACCTGTATAGCACCTGTTTCCTGTCTCAGTGACAATAGCCAAAGCTTGGAACGGGTGACATCTCTGACATAAAGACGTGGAGATGTAATAAGATATATGGAGGGTTATAGCCTTTTCTTTTCTTCTTTCACTGGGTCGTTTTTCCTCGGCTATCAGATTTGCTTCAGCAAGGCAGGCCTAGTGCTGTCCAGGGGAGGGCACTGGAGTTATTTGGCTCAGTGGTTTTCCTATTCAGCCTCATGCAGAGGGCCATGCAATGGAGTTTCCCTCAGTCAGAGCTCATATTCCCTGATGCTTTGAAGGTGCTTTTGCTTTGCTTCTCTTGGAGGTTAGAATCATCAGCCTGGGGAAAACCTACACTCAGGGCCAAAAAAGACAGCCCACTGACTGATATTTGACAAAGCTCAAAAGAAAGATAAGAAGTGCAGGCAAGAGGACCAATAGTCCCCAGGCTGAACTTGACAAGAACAGAAGGAAATGTTCTCCTCAGATGAAGAGCCAAGATGTGGTAAGGCCAGGCATGAGGGCCTCTGGGAAAGCTTGCCACAGGCCTCGGCTGAATACATTTCCATTGCACAGGTTTGCCAGATCCCAAAGCTAATTAGGCCCAGGCAGAAAGAAGCTCAGCATTCCTAGGCATGGCTAGTGCCCTTAAGGTAATGCTTCTTTGAAATTTGAGAATTTCTCATTGTTTATTTAAGCTTCAGCTCATAGCCTTTTCCAAAAAGGATTTTAAGGAGCTTAAACATTAATGAAAGTCAAAATACGACTATTTGTAATGAGCCAAAGCCAAGCCTACCCAAGGAAACAAGATGGAGGGAGCGTTGTCAAGGGTGAAAGCTAAGCTGATTGAGTCATTGGTTTACTGGATTTGGCACAAGGGTGAAATGTTCCAGGGATGTTCTCAGGGGAATCTCAGAACCCAACACACCTCGTGGAAGACACTTTGTCATATTGAAGGATTGGATGACTTATAGGGTCAATCAGCAACTTCCCTCCTTCTGCACGAGTATCATTTTTATTTTAGTTGGAATTTGAATGAAATAAGCATCACTTTCAAGGTCTTTTCAAGTGGAAAAACCAGACATGATTCCTGTTAGTATGTTTTGAGAGGAAGGGGCAATACTTATCCACTTGCATTAATATTATTTGGGAATAATTAATACTAACCAAATGACCCTCAGTTCCAACAGTAAAAAAGGAAAAAAAATGTTTCTTTTCTCTGCGTGGCAGATACCTATGTCAGTTGGTAATTGTTCAAACACCACTGTATTGATTTGCCTGTCTCCACCCCATATATTAGTCTATTTTCTCTTGTTATCACGGAACACCCAAGGCTGTGCATTTTGTTAAGAAAAGAGCTTGAATTAGTTCATAGCTTTTAAGCCTGAAACTCTTAGGTCAGATCTGTGTACTGCTTCAGTCTCTGGTGAAGCCTCATGGAACACAAGATTATAGGTGTAAAAAATCCTACTGATGAAATCACATGATGAGATTGGGAGCCAGAACATTTCCTAGGCTAGCTTCCTCTTTTATAGCAACATTGACCTGTAAGAACTAACTGAATCACTGACTTTGCATCAGTCTCTTCCAAGGGCAAGATCACAATAATCTAACTTATTTTCACTAGACTTTACCTCTTAAAAGTTCCACTCTCTTTTAATGTTTCATCCCTGAGAAGCAAGCACCTTATATCTAAACCTTTGGAGGACACAACATATATAAACCATAGCACCCACAAGTATTATTTGAGGCATTCAGTCTTCTGACCCTCATTCCAGGGGAAAAAAGAGCCATATTCAGCCTCAGTGAACAGTTAGAAGATCAAGGATACTCATGGGGGACAGAACTATGACAATTTCCAGGGATGTTGTAAGAATTGCCATATACTGCAGTGTCCCCATGTCTTGTCCCCATTCCACAATCCAGTTGCTGAGCTGAGAAGATGTAACACTTGTTCTTGCATCTCCTCACCACGTGGCTTATCTGATTCTGGGCTCCATTGTGAATTCAAGCTGCTAATTAATTCTGTAATTATTGACTCAGGAACTTTCTCACTTGGTAATTGTGAATGTGCATGAAGAGAACTCCATTACTGCACACATATTTCAGACTACCTTATATTTAAATTTTGCTAATATCCCATTATCTAAAGCATGTGACACAGCCAAGACTAAGGTCGGAAGTCAGGAGAGCATTGCATGTCTTTTACAAGCTCATGGTAAGAATGTGGATGCATAACGCAACAAAGGGGTGAAAAATGATGAGTAATAATTCCATCTTTCAAATAAGCAAATTATCATTGGTGAGTTCCAAAGTCCTTATGGAGAGATAGCAAGCTGCCTAAGCAGAAAAGATACAAATGGGAGACCTGTAATGTCTTAGGGCAGATAGGGAAGCAGGTCGCAGGTAAGGGTTTACCCTTCCATCACACAAAGATGTTCTTACTATAGTCCATGGATATCCCTTCAGTTTCTGCTCAGAACTGAGCCATTGGGATTAGATGAGGGTTAGAACTTCATTTACGTTTAAGAGTTTAAAGTCTTTATTTCTAGTATGTTTGGCTCTACAAAGCTATGAATTGACATTGTTCCTTTCCATTAATGAAACTCATATGATTTTTATAAGCATGTTTTTCTCTGTAGATATATGATTTTGCTCTTTAGTTCAACTTTAAGGATGCTCATGGATAGATTTGGTACTTAGTTGCTATACTCTTTCTCACCCATGACTGCTTTAATAGCATATTTATTTTTTCCTCTTTGTGACTTTTGTATTTGACTAAGTGGTTTGCAGTTTTATTGTGGCTGAACAAGCTGCTTTGTTCATTTTTAAAAGTAGTAAAGCCAAGAAATAAGTAAGGAATGAGGGAGGGAGGAAAGGAGAGAAAGAGAGGGAAAGTAGAGAAAAGATTCAGGAATGAAGAAAAGAAAAAGAAAATGATTTAATCTAAAGAATTCTTTGTTCACATATTCTATATTCTTGATGTCAGATAATCTCTTCAAAGTCTCTAATATAAAACAGTATAACAGCAATAAATAGTAACTTTTTTGCTAGAAGATATGCATTTTTTAGGATTAGTCAGTATCTACATATTTATCACATGCCTGTCAATCATCCTTCTAAATATCTATCTTTATTTGCACGTGTGTGTTTGCATGGACTGCTTTTCATGAGTCAGGAAGTATGGGGTAGGTTTACAAATCCCTGCTCTAAGACTAAATAAAAGGGAAAGAAATCTCTCTCCCTCCCCTGCCTCCCTGCCTGCCTGGCTGCTGGTACTTTTGGATTGAAGCTTCCTCAGTCTTTCAGCCTGGACTGAAGACCAGCAGCTCCCCTTTAGGCCTTCAGTGCTGGACTGGGAATGCTGAGGCATCCAGCTACTTGGACTGAGTGGCTAGGGGTTTCTTGTCTCTAGGGCTTAGAGACTGCTATTGTGGGACTGCTATGAGCTAATCCAATAAATCTCCCTTTTTTACTATAATTCATTCTGTTGGTTCTGTTCCTCTAGAGAACCTAGATTAATACAGAGGGTAGAGGCTGAGTATTCAAAAAACTGGGCTTTTTGCAAGTTGGAGAGTCTGAGAACCCAGTAGCCACTAGTATATGAGGCTGGATTCCTCAGCAGTAACAAATTGGCTCTGAAAGGCCTGGGGATTCTTGGAGAGCTCGTGGCCTCTACTTCACATTGGAAAGCTAAAGAATCCAGATTTCGAAGGATATGCCTATTTTAGGAAGTAGCAAAGAAAGGTAAGAGAAAACATAATTCTTTTCCCCAGAATCTCTCTATATAGGCTGCCCCATAGGGATAGGCAGGGTTGCCAACTCTGGAAGGTCTTCCTCCTTCATTGAGTATTTTTGCAACATGTTCTCACAGATGTGACCAAGAGATATGGCTCTTACTTCTTTCCTGATTTGATCAAGTTAATAATGGAGTTTTCAATGTCATCATGTGTCATAGTTAGCAACACGCTGCTGGGATGACTCTTCAAACCAGGCACAATTTGGGGGAGGAAAGAATTTATTGAAACTATAGATTGAGGGGAAGTTCCATAACAGTGAAAGAGGCTGGCCCTCTTTCACAGGTCCCAGCAGAGAGAAAAACCCATCACCAACACCACACAGAACAGCAAACAGGTGGGGGGGGGAAGAAGAGAATTTATTCCCCTTTATAAAGCTTTAGGGTAGGGCCTTACAACCCTTTCCCAGACTTAATGGCTTCCTGAGTCTCTGGAATTTCCTTCCTGCACTGCCCACACAGGAAAGGATGTTTACTTTTAGATCTCCTGAGTTTCCTTACATATTGCCCCCTACTGAGAGGCTGCCTTCCTGTAAACATCCAGAGACCTACCCAAGATAATTAAAAAGATAAGTTGACAACAGAATCTAACCATCACACCATGTAACATGCATGTGTCTCTTTTTTTGAGAAGATGTAGGTTTGGAGAACAGAACCTTCAGATAATATAGATAGCAGGAGCTTTAGTCTGTCTTGTGATGTATTAAATAATAATAACCCCTCAGGTTGAATTATTAATAAAAAGAGATTAATTTCTGAAAGTTGTGAGAAGGTTAGAAAGAAAACTCACCTTTTATTTCATTCTCCTAATACCACGTGAAGACAGACTTCTCATGATGGTAGATATGCACCTCTCAACATTGTTGCATTGGGGATGAAGTTTCCCCCCCATGGTCTTTGTGGGACACATGAAAACTTAGTGACATCCAAAACCTGCTAGTCTCCACTTCAACTTTATGTTTTGGAAACATGGAGTGGTGAACTCTGTCTGTGGCTTCAGTTTAACAGTGGCCCAATCTTGCTATTTCCCAAATTAATTTTTCCACATTTATAATTTTAATGAGATATGCATATTATTAATTATTATAATAACATGCATATTATTGCCTATGCTCTTTATTAATTATGATTCTGTTTGCAGTTTACTTCTTTCCATTTATCCAAATATCAGAGCCTATCATGGCTTCAAAATGTTTTTCCTTGTGGTGGCTTCTAGAACAAATTGGTTTGAAAGAAAAGCTGCTCTTAAATAAATTTCATTTGTCTCAGTTTTAAATGGTCTGAAAAAGAACTGAAGTCTAGTGACCAATGTATAGAATATATGTTGCTATTAGACAGAGAGACAGAAAAAGTATAGAAGGGAGAAAAGGAGGGAATGAGATGAAATGAGAGAAAGATAAAGAGAGAGAGAGAGGATCAATGATTTTCAGTAAGAAGACAATGTTTAGAATCCATTACTTTTCTTAAAATATTAACAATAAGTAGATATAGAGTAAAACTTTTAGCATGAAAAATATAGACCCCTCTTTCAAGGGCAGATTGATTATTTAGGGGGCAAACATTTATGATACTGCTTAGGTCCCTAATACTGAGCTAGTATTGGAATGCCTCATTCCCTGAGAGATTGTTTTCCAAAAGAAAAATAAATACAAAATATCCTGAATTGAGAAGTACATTGAATGGCTTTATATTGAAGACATAAGATACCTCATCCACTCTCCAACCAAAGCTAAGTAACTGGGAGATTAGCCTACTATCCTAACATTCTCTAAATATTCATCCCTATTAATACAGGACAGTGTTTATAAAGTAAAAACCCTTTTCTCAGCTTAGTAGTTACAGATATATAAATTTGGATGAGACATGCCTCGAAGGTGTATAGAAGTTAACAGAGGGAAACAGTTGTTGATCTGTGAAATACAGAATTCTCGGTTTGGAGGATTTCACAAAGTGTATAGTAAGCAGAACTAGGTAATGGTCCTAGAAAGATGTCTCCCAAATGGAATAACAATGCTAGAAGGCTCAAGAAGAAGTCAAGGAGAGGGACAAACTATGGTTCATTTGAGAAGTATGTGTTTGTAAGTAAGTTTATTATTTTACTTTATCATGCAACCATCATTAAGTACCCAAATATTTATTTATGATTATATTTGTGGTTTGGATACTGTGGATTGCACTTTCCTTCACTAATGCCCTAGATCTACCAATTCCTGTCACAAGGAAAATTTTGATTCAGTCAATTCATAACAAAGAGTCACTGGTGATGTGTGAAGGAAAAAAATAAGATAGAGCAGGACTACCAGAAGATAGAATTCACAAGACAAGAGGGTGGGGGTATCACCAATGGAGTATTCCCTAATAGTATGTATATGTCTGCATTGAATTCTGCACAAATAGAACAACTTTATACATGTAATAATATGCTTTTCATTTTCATAATGTTTTGTTCTATATTTTTTTCAGTGTCTTTAATAAATTTACGTTGAAGCTTCTTCCTCTTTGTTTTAGGAATGCTAGCTGTTTCAAGAACAACAAACATGACATATATATATATGTCATGGTTTGATACAGATGTCCCCCACAAACAATTGAATGTGTTCTGATAGATCAATCCTCAGCTGATGGCAGTTTGGGTTTTACAACCTCGATGAAGCTGTGTTGTTGGAGGCAGGCTTATGGGGTTATAAGCCAGCTTCCCCTTGCCAATGTTTGGCACACCTTCCTGCCGCTGTTTGCAGTGCTGTGGCGGAGGTGATGTCCACCCTTCTGCTCATGCCATCGTTTTCCCTGCCAGGATGGAGTCTCCCCTCGAGTCCGTAAGCCAAATAAACCCATTCCTCTACAAGCCGCTTTTGTTTGGGTTCTTTCTGGGCAGCAACTAGAAAGCTGACTGCAACAATATATATGGAGAGAGACATCAAAAGATGGCATCTAAAATGGAATAAAGCAGAAGACATATTACTACTATGACCACCATTATATACCTGGCAGGGAATAAGTAAAAGTTGCCAGTGTAAATGTGTGTGAGTGTGCACCTGTGCTTACGTACATGCACACGTGCACACCTTTGACCGTGATAATTGAAGATTGTAGGCTTCAAGTGCAGCTATTAGTATCAATCAGCTGTAATAAGGGGCCATAACAAAGTAAAACCATGTGAGTGGATTAACACAAGAAAACTTCATTTTCTGACAGTCCTGAAAAATGTCTGGAATTAGGTGGTGAGAGCGGATCCAGGCTCCCTGATGATTTTAAGAGACAGTTCTTCCATTTCCTCTTCTGGCTGCTGGTACTTTCTGGCAATCCTTGGCTTTCCTTGGCTTGCAGATACATTATACCATCCACATGTCTATCTTTTCCCAGTGTTTTCACATTCTCTGCTGCCATATGTAACTATCTTTACATCCAAATTTTCCCTTTCCAAATCCATACTAATGACATCATTTCAACTCAAATAATTCTGTAATCACAATTTTTCCAACTGAAATCACACACTGAGGGGTGAGAACTTCATAATTTTTTGGGGGAAGGGGAAACAGTTTCAACCCTAACACTTGCATATTGCCCTTCACAAACAAGCTGGGTCTAGTGATAAACTCTCAGTTTTACTAGATACACAGCTTACTGTTATTTCTTTAGTGCCAACTCTTCCCTGCCTGTTTTCTTTCTCTGAAGGCTTTGCTCTTTCCAGAAATATTTTAGGAAGGGTAATGTGTGATTGGGATTATAGGCAAATTATTTCTTTTCTTATTTGAGTTTTATAATTTTTCCATAATAAAGACCAATTATTTTGAGGAATAAATTGGGGTGTCAGTGTGATTTCAGCTAGAACCTTGAAGCGGAATTTTCTCTTTCATCATAGAAAAGGGCCCTAGCGAAAGCCATGGTGGTTTTCCCCTTTCATTTGATGAAAAGATTAGTGTCCCTGGGGGTTAAGTGACTAGACCAAGGTCACATACTGAGAGTCAGAGCCTGACCAAAAAAAAAAGAAAAAAGAAAATGAAAAATGCCAAATGATCAATGTAGATCAACCAAATGTCATTGCTTCAGCATGTGAAAGCAGTTCAATACTAGGATTCACACTCATTTTCAGAGAGTCTCATTTGTACTTGACTCTCAGAAGTACTGAGTTTAGAAGTCAGGCCCTTCTCCAACCTCACTCTCTTATTAATCAAAAACTCTTCCCTTCCACACTCCTTTGAAAATAACACATGCTTCCCACATAACGAAACAAAACAGAGCATTGCCCTTTCTAAAATCAAGAAATGGAAATATCAGAACTTTGTTGGAGACTATTGCTACTTTCATTTCAAAAATATTTTCTTGGCAGGGTTTTGGCTTGGGTCTCTACTTAAAATTGGAAGCACTGATAGAATCTGTTCGAAGTAAATTATGCTCACATGGGATATGGCAGAATGTTGACTAGATAGCATACCTGTGCATGACAGTGATTTATATTCTTCATGCTCTCTATCTGGTTTTGGTAATATCACTGTTGGTTTCATAAATTGGGGGCGGGGCTATAACTTGGCATTCAGTTAGCAGTCAATATGTTAATGTGTTCACTCATTCCTTGGAAATAACACAAGAAATGAGTATCTTATGTGCTTGAGGTGCCTCTATGCAGATGACACTCTGATAGAGAGCTAAGCTAAGCTCTAGCAGTCTTAGTTAATTGCTATTTGACATTGAGCATTTTCCCCTAATCTTCTGGTGTCTTTTTGCCTGGAAACCATGAGTGGAGTGATATAAACACCCTTAAAGAATATGGTGTGAAGTCAAACAAGGTGCCTCAGTGGTTGAGAACATGTCCTATGCAAGCCTGAGACCCTCAGAGCCCTCTCTAGCTCAATCCCCAAGACCCACATAAACAGCTGGGTGTAGCCACGTGAAAGGAAGTCCTGTAGGAGAGCAGGGACCCAAGAGTCACTGGAGTTCACAAGTCCATGACCAGTGAGAGACTCCAGCTGAAATAGGAATGGGCAGCACAGCGATGGAGTGGGCACATCCACAACCCCCCTTTCTGTCAAACACACCACACACACACACACACACACACACACACACACACAAATATTGTGAGGGTTACTTGCATGAACCAATGTAAAGTGTTGGTATGCCAAAGCCTAGAGGTTATCAAGTGTTTCATTTGTGATAGTTACTAGTAACCTTGTTCTTATAATAATAATAATGTATTTTTGAGATTTTCATGTTTCAAATTTTATGCAAGGTAAATTTTCTATAATTGTACATGATTCAAATAGTTCAACTTAGAACGATAATGTAAAGCACAAGATAATTTCTCAGTGAATTTAAGGGTTAAAAGACCAAATGACTTCTAAGGTTAATCAGAGAATACAGCTTTACCTCTCTACACACTAATGGTTTCCTTTCTGCCTGCCTTCCTTCCTTTCTTCTTTCTTTCTTTCTTTCTTTCTTTCTTTCTTTCTTTCTTTCTTTCTTTCTTTCTTTCTTTCTTTCTTTCTTTCTTTCTTTCTTTCTTTCTTTCTTTCTTTCTTTCTTTCTTTCTTCTTTCCTTTTTGGTGCTAGGGATTATTCTTCACCTGGAGCATTTCTTTTGTATTGCTTTGCCTAGGAACTTTAGGGTCTGCTATGGCTAAATCTTTGTGTCATCCTAACAATCATTTATTCAAACTATATTTCACAATTTGATGGTATTTAGAAGCAGAGCCGTGGAGGATTAACTAGGTCAGGAGAATGAAGCCCTCTGTACATTCTTACTGTCCTTATAAGAAGAAAACAAGAGAACTTGCTTTATTTTTTTTTCTTTATTGTCCATAATGAGTTACATTGTTTAGTGGGCCAACAATGAGTTGTTATCCCCAATTCCTCATTGCCCCCCTTCCCCATCCCCAGTCAGCTGGATATCCTTCTCTGTGGGCCGTCTGTATCAGTCTTTGTGGTAGGAGACCATGGATAGCCCAGTCTTCAGCCGGGTTCTCATGACCCAAGTGTGTTGTTACTGAGGGTTGCCAAGTCTCTGATATTCTCCTCCACCATGGCTCTCACAATCTTTCTGTCCCCTCTTCCGCTCAGTTCCCTGAGTCGTGGTGGGTGAGTATTGAGGCTGCTTTGGTGTTGTGAGCTTAGGGGTTTTTGTATCGAGATTCGTTGGTTTCTGTCTCACTGGCTTATCCTTTGTTGATTGAATGGCTATGGATGTGGGTCCCTTGTTCATCCAGTCATTCTCTGTGGGGTTCCATGTGAGAGAACTTGCTTTATCTCATGACTTTTGTCTTATATGAATACAATGAAAACACACTGCACGTAGAGGACCTTCAGCACCTAACAATTTGAGACTTTCCTCCACCAAATTGTCACAAGTAAATCTCCTTGAAGCCGCCTGTTCATGGTAATTTATTACAACAGATGAGCAAAGATAGAGCAGCTATATTTCATCATTAAAATAATAATGAATATTGCTATTATTTTACAACATGTGATATTCATCACTAAAATGATGACAAGCAATAAAAATAAAAACTTAAGTGGTTTAATCATGAAAATTACAAATGAGAAGACAAGTAAAAGGAAGAAAAGAAGAAAAAAGTATCTAGTGAATGTCTTTGAAGCCCAAGGTACAGTGCTTAGCTGGTGTTTTCTTATATGTTGCTCATTTAGACTTCATAACTGGTGTAGCTGTGATAATTGCTAACACTGAGTGCCCAGGACGAGTGAACACATTGTAAAGTAAGCCATATCCAATCACACTGCTTTTAGTGGAGATTTGAGTTGTATCTCCATTTCAGGATGGCAGAAGGCACACAAAATACTCATGCCTCCACTTTCTTTAAATCTAAAGTGTAAATAAAAAGTATAGTAAGATACCGTTTTTTAAAAAATATTTTATTTATTCATTTTCAGAGAGAGAGAGAGAGAGAGAGAGAGAGAGAGAGAGAGAGAGAGCACACCAGGACCACCACCTTGTGGGTCTGGCTTATGTGGGTCCTGGGGAATTGAACCTGGGGCCTTAGGCACTGGAGGCAAGTGCCTTAACCACTGAGGCATCTCTCCAGCCCAAGATACCGTTTTTTATATGTTGTTAGTAAAAAAAAAGCATTCACTTAGATCTTAGATAAATTTATATTTTCAAATTTAGTGATTTGATAACATGTTAGATTTGAAATGTTTAAACTACTTGAACCAACAACAGTCTTATGAAGAATACCAATATAAAAATTACATTGATTAACCTATGTTAATTTAATTACTATAGTTTTCTGACTCGATTGTCTCCATTCTTTCTTGTAAACCAGATTATCTCATTATTCCTTAATGATCACCCTTGCCTTTCTCTATAATCCCTACTAATGAACCATTTGAATTTAATAGTGAACCAATTATAATATAACTTCTTTCATTTTAATCAAGGAAAGGAAACATCACTCATTATTCAGGCATTTTTGTAAACACAATAATTCCTTTAGGTTCTTCTATTTACCTAAAGTAATGATGTATGTATGTCCTAACTTAATTGAACTTGTTTTGAACTCTTGGACATGATGCTGTCAAATAAGGGTAGACAAATTTAGAAAGTAACACTACAGAATGTCCAGTTAAGTTTTGAGATTTGCAATGAATAATTTTTAGCTTAAGTATGCTCCATTAAATATCTGGGGCATATTTACACTAAAAAATTGTGACTTACATGAAA
>PVHP010024370.1:9621-26606 GCA_004024765.1 Zapus hudsonius
TGTCACTGTGGGCGGATCCTCGGGTCCAGCCCTAACGTGTTCCTGGGGGCAGATCGGAAATTCCAGCCTAAGGTATGTAGAGAACAGTCTGAGCTCTGCCTGGAGTTCCTGCAGTTTGGCTGCCTGAGTGTGCTAGCTTTTGGAAATGCTGCTAGTGGTTTCTCTCTCTCTCTCTCTCTCTCTCTCTCTCTCTCTCTCTCTCTCTCTCTCTCTCTGTGTGTGTGTGTGTGTGTGTGTGTGTGTGTGTGTGTGTGTGTCTGTAGGTTTCAAATAAATCCCTTTTCTCATAAACCTGGTTTGGAGGTTCATTCCGGCAGTGTGAACCATTTATGACAGCTTTGATACTGTAGTGGGGTGAGCTGAGGATTAGAATTTAGATAATGCCCAGCAAAAATTCCCAATGTACCCCAAAATTTAAGGAGTACCCTGTGGTAGTTTTGAGTAAATGTCCCCCAATAGAATTTATTATAATTGTGGATTGTCTTCAGCCTTCTGGCCAGAGGAAGTGTCACTTTGGCCTGGCCCCCTGGGGTCTAGCCCTGAGGTATTTCAAATTGGATGCAAAATATTGGGGATAGATATGCAAAAGAAAAGCCAGAACCCCAGTCTGGCAGTTCTGCATTTTTGTGAGTTACAATGTGCTTGCTTGCTTGAGGCGCTGGTGGTGGGTTTCTGTCTCTGCTTGCTTCTGTGAAAGGGAGCCAGCCTTTTCCCTTAACTTCCCCTGGGTCTGTTACTTCAATAAATACTTTCCTCCCCAAATTGTGCCTGGTTTGGAGATTCATCCCAGCGGTGTGTGGTTGACTACAATATACCCGAATTCTTGTCTACAAAGTTAAAGAATTAAAATCATAGACAACCAGATATTAAGGTATAGTGGGAGACTTTATTATTTAAGGGAACATGGGGAATTACAGAGTTCTCCAGCCTCCAGTGTGGGGAGAAGACGTGGGAGAGGTTTTAGCCAAAATGTATGCTATTTAACTAAACAGGCAGGAAAGAGAAAGATAATAGAGGGCTCCCATCATGAGAAAAAAGGTTCATGTGGGGAGATCTTGAGTCCCCCTCACCTCAGCCTAAGGGGTGGGGTGAGAGGCCTTACCTGGAAAATGAAAGTCCTTCTTCTAGGATGCCATGTGGAAGAAGACTAGCCTTTGTTTTAGGGAAGATTTTAAAACTTCCATCAGGTAAGTCAGAGAGATACCTGAATGGTCTATACCTGACCAATCAGTTTTCGCATCTAGGTTTGGGCTCTGGCTAGAGACACCTCCCCCTCAAGGGGAGGGGGGTCTATGGAGCTTGCCAGAAACTGTCACAGTGCCAGGAGTGGGGTAGAGTTGCTGAGATGAATCTGACCATATGGATTTTGGTCTTTTGGAACTTATGTGCTGGAGGAAGAATGAGAGGGAACTTGGAACTTGCAACCGAAGATACCTTCCAGAGCAGTAAACCAAGTTTTACAGATTATTCTAATGAAAGTTTAAAAATGCTAAGTGCAAAAAAATTGTATGTGGGGTATTGGCTTATGAACTTTCAAAGGGGAAGGAGAGACTGCAGAGAACTTTGTTTTAAAAACATCTTTATTGTCAATAATTCGATATATTGTACGAGCAATGCAGAGAACTTTATTGGAACTCTATTACTGGCATAAAGGCTGTCCACATTCTGCTGCCCTTGCCCAGAGAGTTTGATCATGGTTGAATTTAAGTAATGGACTGATACGCTTGGCTAAAGATATAGAGCTAAAAATTATAACTTTAAAGTTGGAAAAAATTCAAGCAAGTTTAGCTTATGCACAAGACTGGTTATAAAGGTGCTATTGTTAAAGAGATATTACCATGACTAAGGATGCCCAACTGCTTTACATTAAAACAATGGAAA
This sequence comes from Zapus hudsonius, assembly GCA_004024765.1. NCBI lineage: Eukaryota > Metazoa > Chordata > Mammalia > Rodentia > Dipodidae > Zapus > Zapus hudsonius. The sequence continues at coordinate 11,503 of PVHP010024370.1, forward strand.
GGATGCCTGAGATGTTTCCACCCAGAAAAGACTGAATGGTTGAAATGCAAAGTCTTTTGAGAAGAGTTGGCTGAAAGGAAGAACTCAACTATTTTGTCCCTGAATTAACAATATGGCTGTGTCCTGCACACCTGGTATTAATTTTGGGAACCTGAAAAATGCAAACATTGGAGTTGGCTATGAAATGCACACAGTTCCAGGAGCCACTCACTGCTGAGATGCAGCTTCTGGAACAGGGCGTGAAGTCCCTGATTAGCAAATGAAGCCATGGGAAGATGGGCTGTGGTTTGCAGTGGAGACCCAAAGATGTTTTCGATCTACCAGGACTGTGCAAGGGCTTCCATGAAGCACTGTTAGCTCAGGATGGAAGTTTTCCTAGCTACTCAGCCAAGCTGGAGGGACAAAATTGGAAAATCCGGAGACTATCAGTCACTGGTTATGATATCAGACATTGTCATGGTTTGATCCAGGTGTCCCTCACAAACAAATGAATGTGTTCTGATTGATAGATCCTCAGCTGATGGCAGTTTGGGCTTTACAACCTCGCTGGAACTGTGTTATCGGGGGCAGGCTTATGGGGTTATAAGCCAGCTTCCCCTTGCCAATGTTTGGCACACTTTCCTGCTGCTGTTTGCAGTGCTATGGTGAAGGTGATGTCCACCTTCTGCTCATGCCATCATTTTCCCTGTCAAGATGGATTCTCCCCTCGAGTCCATAAACCTAATAAACCCATTCCGCCACAAGCCACTTTGCTTGGGTTCTTTCTGCGTTGCAACTAGAATGCTGACTACAACAGACATGAAATATAGATGTTTGTCTAATGGTTGTTAAACTTGCATTGGTCCAGTCTCTCATTGTTATGCCTCAGAGCAGTTGAAAATGTTTACTCTGTGCCATTATATGTTAAAAGTATTTAACTTGTATTGATTTTACAGAACTCACAATTAAGAGGCAGTCATAAATCTCAGATGATACTTGAGACTTTGGAGCAATTGTAAGTTGGTAAAGACTGTGGGACCTTTAAATTGGAACTGAACATAAAATATGTGATGATTATAAATCTATTGGGGGCCAGGGCAGAATATAGTAGTTTAAATGGATGTCCCCCAATAGATTCAGGAGTTTTGAGAGAACTTATAACTTGAAGGAGGTGTCACCTTGGGTGGATCCTAGGTGTTACTGGGGCAGATCTGAAATTCTAGCCTAAGATATATAGAGAACAGTCTGAGTGTTGCCTGGAGTCCCTGCCTGAGTGTGCTTGCTTTTGGGAGATGCTGGTGGTGGTTTTTCTCTCTCTGCATGGATCTGTAAGCTTAACTAAATCCCTTCCTCCCATAAACTCTACCTGGTTTGGAGGTTCATCCCAGCAGCATGAACTGTCTACAACAGTGATCAAAGAACTTCTTCAATAAAGAAAGAGTGCTAATACAATTTTGAATCATTTCAGCGCACACATATCTCATTATTCATCATCAGCACATTCACCCATTTCTCTCCAACTCTTAAACTTACATTTTAGTTTTTGCAAATTCTAAATAAAGTAAAATAATTCAATTTTGTGTTTTAGTCATTGTTTGAGATGTCAGTTTGGAGACACCTGCAAAATAAGCCACATTTGTAAGCCATTATTTTTATTGTGGTTATTAATAATTTGAAAGTTCCAGGGTTTTATTGTAAGAAATAGAATCTATTGTAACTAGATTAAGCAAAAATAACTTATTGCAGGATATCTAATGATTCAAAATCACTGTAAAAAAAACTGAAGAAAACAGAAAAAAATCAAGAAGAATATTGAGAACCAGAGCTCAAAAACTTGGATAGTAAGTTAATTCTTTCTAAATGAGTCTCACATCAGCTGAGTTATAGGGTGGCCTGACGGAAGTTACGCAAATAAAAATGGCTGCTTGTTCCTTTGCTGCAACATGAGTGTTGGACTTGATCACCTGTATGTTTCTGATAGGACCTCCTTTCTTCTCTCATCCTTCCTTCCTTCTTTCTTTCTCTTCTCTCCCCTCCCTCCCTCCCTTCACCCCATCTTTTCTCCTCTCTTTATTTCCCCCCTTCATCATCCGTTTTTTTTCCCCAGGTAGGGTCTCACTCTAGCCCAGGCTGACCTGGAATTTACTACGTAGTCTCAGGATAGCCTTGAACTCAAGGCATTCCACCTACCTCTGCCTCCTGCATACTGGTATTAAAGGTCTGTACCACCATGCCCGGCCAATCATCAGTTTATCCAGAAGTGGACCCCACGGACTACACAAGCAACCACCTATCCAAGTTGTGCCCAGTGGTGCCAGAGGGACCTGCTGCTCTCTGATGAGATTTGAGGCCTGTACTGAACACCCAGTCCAAGAGCCTTGGGCCTGGGAGGGAAGCTGCTCCTGCGCCTGTGGTTTGGTAATGGATATGCTGTGCTCATGAACCTCCCTCTAAATGCCTCTGCTTATGCTCAGAGAGTAGTGTGCTCTCGCGCTTGGTCAGAAGCTTTGCTTTTGCTACTGGGGAGACTTGAGCTGAGAGTAAGTGACCATCGAGTGCTTAGTGTTAAATGAGGCATCTATATTTCCTCCTCCCAGGCTCAGGGAACACTGTGGAAGAAGAGATGGAAAGAATGTAAGAGCCAGAGGATGGGGAGGAGTGCTTTGAAACACTGTCTTCCAGACATGATGTTGACATTGCATTAATGACATCACAGCAACTGTCAACTGTAAAACAACACAACCCTTTATGATACTGATCTGTCTACAGTCTGTCACAGGTGGTAGAGGAGGACAAACATTCACATAGAAGAGAGACTAGTTAGAAAGGGACAAAAAAGGTAACAAGAGTTCATTATAATCAAGATACAATATATACATGCTAGAAATTTCTTTAAAACATTCTGATATCGTCAGCCTTTCAGACTTACTGTTCTTAGACTAAGAAGGAAGTCCCCATGTTGCAGAGAAAAGTAGAGCTTTGTTCACAGCAGGGCTTTGGCAGAGAGACAGCAGGTTCAGCTGCAAGAAGCCAGACTTGGGGAGATTTGAATGCTAGAATTCTCTGCCACTGAAGAAGGCTGGCCCTGTTGCCTAGTGACCGCTGTGTTCCTTGCTGCTGTCACTCACCTTGTCTCCAGAATCATCCTGTACTCTCACAAGGAAGGTTATGATTGGACCAAGGTGACATCATAGCCTAGCAAGGAATGGCATCTCTTTGTGAAGAGAGCACCAATGAGATGCCTGGAAGTTGGCAACATGCTTTGTCCCTTTGTTTTCTTTCACTCAGGAACGCTCTCCCCATGTCCTGCAGGGCTAACAGCGCAGGTGCTGCTGGTGGCTATTTCTTCACTCCATTCAATCAGGCCAAGCCCCCTCCTGCCCTCGACCAGCCTAGGAGCCCCCGAATGCCTGCCCCAAGCTCATCTTCACACCCAGTTCCTCTGAGCTGATCTGAGAAGTATGTACGGTGCCCCAAAGCATCGACTTCAAGGACAACTTTGTAATAAGAATCAGGCGCACAGAGGAGGCGAAAAACCAAAAACAAAAGAGTAAAAAAGGAAAACTATAGTAATTAAGGTTGAAAGCATATCTACTTATAAAATCAAGTGGTTAAAGGAAGCTCACACATTTTAGACAGTAAACACAGAGACGCTTTGATTACTTCAGAAACGGACACCACATGTTTGCACTGCTGTGAAAATCCTGCCTGACAGCCTTGCTTCGTTCGGTTGTTGACGACGCTGTGTGCGCCCGAATGGTTCAGCCCTTGAAGACATCCCCAGGCATGGAGTCTGCAGATCATGGTGCCTGGTCGCTGTATTAAATCGCCTGCTAAACACCTTCTCTTCTTGGTAGATAGTCAGCGTATAGCGTCATCACAGCTGGTATGATTGGATAATTGCTTCCAATGAATGTTTTATTTCAAAAAGCTACAGCCCCACATAACGCTTATAGCTGAGCTGTAACAAAGGCAAGCCCCCAAGGGAAATGGAAGAGAGTGAATGCCTGCCTGCTCTTCCCTTGGAAAGCAGTTAGAGGCAGAGAACTAAGACGGGCTTTGACCTGCAGTGTCAGCTGAAACCTGTGAGCACAGGCTGCAGGAGCTCAACCTTGTCACTTCCTGTGAACAACCAACCTGGCCATACATTCCCCAGGACATTTGTCTACAAAAAGGAAAAAATTCAAGTTACAAGAGCGCTCATACGCTGAATTATCAAGGACTTTCGGGAAAAATTATGTATGATTTACTTTTATGTTCAAATGGGTATGCAGTTGGGGGGTGTTCTTTCAAATGACTTACTTTCCCACGCTGAGGTTGAATCTAGAGCCTCCTGCAAGTTAGGCAAGTGCTCTACCTCTGAGCTACATGCCCAGCCTTAAGCGAAATCTTTTTAAAAATTAGAGAGAGAGAGAGAGAGAGAGAGAGAGAGAGAGAGAGAGAGAGAGAGAGAGAGAGAGAGAGGGCACTCCAGAGCCTTTGCCCCTGCAAGCAACTCCAGATGCATGCACCACTTTGTGTATCTGGCTTTATGTGGGTACTGGGGAATTGAACCTAGGCCAGCAGGCTTTGCAAGCAAGTGCCTTCAACCAGCCCTTGAGTGAAATCTTAATTTGATAAGAAGCAAAAACTCTACTGGCATGTTTTTTTGCTTGTGTGACTAGAAAGCTACTAAACATGACCCCCTTTTTCTTTGCAGTGCAGAGGACTGATCCCAGGGTTCTCACACGCTGAGCACGGGGACTGGACCCAGGGTTCTCACTTGCTAAGCATGCACTCTCACTGAGTCCCACCCATCAGCCCAGATTGGGTCTGTAAATCATCTGCTGCCCACGAGCAACTTGAACTCGAGTCAGTTTCTTCCTAACAGTTCACAGGAGCATGAAATGAAACATGCTTACATGCTTAGCTTGTTGCTTGCTATATGGGGAACAAAATGCCTAGCATTCCAGAGGACACCACTATAAATTACCGATTACGTTTTGATATATCTGCCTTGGAAGTTGCTTACAGCAGCTTCCCAGAAGCTTTCCCAGAAGCGCTTGAAGGCTTCTTTCTTCCAAATTCACTTCTGCCTACTTGGAGCCATGGATTACTTGAAGGCTCTGCAAGTCATAGAAACTTTATTTTATATGCTGTGTATGGATAAATTTTAAAAATTATTTATTTTTATGTGTGTGTGCATGCACACTAGGATCTCTTGCTCCTGCAAACACCAGATGCATGTGCCAGTTTTTGCATCTAGTGTTATGTGGGTGCTGGGGAACTGAACTGAGGCCAGCAGGCTTTGCAAGCAAGCACCTTTAACCACTGATGTTGGGCCTCAAGCCTGACTGAGCAATCTTAAGCTAAGTTTTAGAATATGCTTTGTTCTTGCTTCCTGAGTTCCATGTAGCTGGTAAGCTTTGTTCCTGTTCGTTAGGTTTCACTTTACTGGTGATGTAACCAACTATCCTGCTGATTGGCTGTAAAACAATGCGCCCTAGGGAGGCATACTTTGCGCTGCTGAACTCTGCTGATTGGCTCCTGCCAAAAAGTTTGAATCCTATTGCTTAAGAGGAATAGGTGGGACAATGCAGCCTTGGGTTATAAAAGGGCTTTGGGTTCTCAAGTAGTGAGATTTGCCCGACATTTCTCCCGGTCGTGTGTGTCTGTCCGACTGTTCGCCTCACCTCTCCCCTATTGAGCCCTTTCTCCTGCTGGCTGGTGAGATTGGGCTAACTGCAGGGGGCCAGGGGTCTGCGACCCCCCCAACACACTGAGCCATCTCAACTGTTAACAACATATATCTCTCCAGTCCTTCATTAATAACTTATTTCCCTTGTTCTGTAGTTCAAATAGGACAAACTATTTTTGTTTTTCAAAAAATAAATTACTCTCAAACAAATCATATATATATATATATATATATATATATATATATATATATACATTTCCGTCCCACATCCTCATAACTCAGCAGTTAAAACGACTTGCTTGCAAAGCCTGCCAGCTTGAGTTTAGTGGTGCATGCATCTGGAGTTCATTGTAATGGCTGGAGGCCCTGGTGAGCCCATTCTCTGTATTCTCTCTGCTTGCAAATAAATAAAAATTTTTTTTAAAAAAATGAGTGCGGGAGGTCTGTGAAGATGGCTTATCAGTTAAAGCTCAGCGGTCGACTTCTAGCCACTCATGGAAAGACGGTGGTCATTGGTTTGTGGGGCAAGGGACCCTGGTGTGCACACGTACACGACTACTTTTGAAGTGAAGGGCTTTGGCACAAGCATGAGGACCTGAGCTTGACCCCAAGCCCCCACCTCCAAAGCTGGGCATGGCCATGAGTACCTAAGCCAGCACTGAGGGGAGCAGACAGATCGGTGTGTGGTGGGCCCAGTGTGACACTGATTAAGCCTTAGCCAATCCCCAGCCGGAGGAGCCTTGGCCAGAGGTGTCACCAAGGGAGACCTTCAGGCTTCCTGGTCTGGCGCCCTGGCGCTGAGCTAGCTCCCTCCTGCTTGCTTGCCCTGCTCTCCCCACCCTTCCCTGACTAGAAACCAAAACAGACCTTCTCATGGCTGTTTGTCCCAGCAATGCAAAGGTCCCTGCAACACAATCCAAACCCCAAAATAGGGCACTCCAGATCCAGGGCCAGAGGCAACCAGCACCATCCTCCTCATTAACTCATTTTGACAACTTCATGCATTTCTACGATTCGACCAAACTCACCACCATCACACCTCCTTCTCAACGACTCCCACTCTACTTTCGCGTGACCTGAGAGGCAAGGGGCTCTGGTGTGCGCACATACGCCAATAAATAAGGTTAAGTGCAGGGCTTTGGAAAGTGAGGGTTATGTACTGAAACATGGGCGACACTCCTGGAAAAAATGTCTCTTCCCAGCAGCCATTCGCTAATAGCTCCTTGGGGAGGGGGGGAACCTTGTGATCCCCTTCCCCATTCACAACTGTTACCCCGTGTTGTGGAAGTCCATGCATGCGCTAACCATGCCATGCCCTGCGGACGTTCTACAACACTCAACCCCTCCCCCTTCTGCAATGTCTCCTGAGCCTGGGAGGTGACACAGATGTCCATTAGGGCTGAGCACTCAACAGTCATTTATTCTAAGCACTTTGAGAAGTTGAGTCTCTGCAGCACTTGCTGCTCACTTAAAGAAGCTTCTCAGGGCTGGAGAGTTGGCTCAGCGGTTAAGGCGCTTGCCTGCAAAGCCTACCAACCTGGGTTAGAGTTCCCAGCACCCATATAAAGCCAGCTGAACAAAGTAGCACCTACATCTGGAGTGTTTGCAATGGCTGGCGGTTCTGGAGCACCCATTTTGTCTGTCTGTCTGTCTCTCTTCTCTGCTTGCAAATAAAGAGAAAAAAAGCTTCTCTTATGAAACTGACGGCAGCACTAATCTATGGGCATAAGGATTTAGAAGAAGCCTGACAGGTACAACATGTCCACAGAGGCAAACAGTCGTAGCTTGCCCACTAGGGCTTCGGTACGAGCCCCTTGTCCAGAACAGTTCCTAGAATCTCCCAGGCAGTGTCACATTAAACATTAAACCCGAGCAGCTTTTTTCCATCTACACGATTCCAACTTTGCAATAGAGCATGCCTACCATCTAGAGCCCCCAGGAACTGAGAAAGTACAAGTATGTTATAAAACAACATTTATTTTGTAATACTTTTCATAATGAATTGCCTCTCTTTGGTAAAAATAAACTTTATAAACATTTTAATAATCAGAGATTAGATACAAAAATTAAACATCTGTAAGTTGTTCTTAACGTGAGCAAAGACCGGCCGTTGAGAAGGGGCTCCCTTGTGACTGGTTGTCTATTGGCAGTTAAACCCAGGAACATCTTTTATGCTACATCAGAAAAGAGGAAACAGCTTAATAGCAAATTTCTCAAAGTAGTCTTTACTTTCCTGTAAAAATAAATAATAATTACAATGAATTGGCAGTTATACATTTTATACACTATCCATGGCAACATAATACTTTAAAATTAAGCACTTAGTTTAATAATAAACAATTTTCAAAACAAATCTTGGCAATGGCACTGGCAGTTAGATGCAGATAATGCATTTTAAAAATGGCAGGTATAACATTAAAATATTTTATTTTTGCCTTTCAATAAATATTACTACATATTGAAGTAAACTTTAAATCAAAGTTTACACATTTCAAACTAAGAAAGCCTTGACATTTCTTAATTCGATGCTATCATCTTCACAAGTGGCTGTGGAGCTCTCGCAGTCTTTCTGCTTTGGGAAGTGCTCACATCTGTGGTGTAAGCCCCTGGGAAAGGCCTCCTGGTCTACCAAGACACATTTCCCCATAACACTTTCTTTAGCTTTGAACTGTGCTAATGTGTATTTAACTGACCATCTAGTACGAACCCTTTACATAATGCCTCAGAAAGCAGCAAAAGAAAAAAACACAATATATGCTCAACTTTCCACTAGACAAAGGAGTGTAAGTTAGGAAGTCAGGCTGGTGATGAGAACAAGAAGCGCTTCCACGGTGGAGACAAAGGCTCTCTCTCTCCTCTAATACAGGCAATGCTTTCTTTCTTTGAATTTGGAAATTCAGTAATGTATCACCCAAATCAACTTCAATTATTTTTATTCAACAAACACTGATTGTATTAGAGATGTGTAGACTATAGTACTAAGACAAAACTCTTCCTAGGGATCCATTAAAAACCGGAATCAGTTGCAAAAAAAATTGTATATTTTGATGGAAAGCAAATGACACGTTAGCTTCAGTTTTATGACACACCGAAATGTATGCAATCTCCCCGGGTTTCCAAATTGTGGTTATTATAGGAAAATTTGTTAATTATTTCCAGTCCCTAAGATTTGGAATGCCTTCCTACATGGTGGTTAGGAGCCAGGCCTTGTCTATCTCCGCACCCGAGCGATGAGATCACACTCTCCACGGAAGTCAGAGCTATTCCCCTTGAAATGATAGCAACTGGAAAGCGAGGCGATGAATTCTCACAGAACTAAGTATAAAATGCGTAACTTCTCATTAGCCTTCAGTGCTCAAGTATGTCATCCTTGCTAATGCATGTAGCTTTAAGCAATGAAATTTGTGGAAAGAATACATTAAAGAGAAAAATCAAGCAATTAAGAGTTATTACACATATCAAGACAAAAACATTCTGAAGATCCCTAGTAGACCCGAAAACAACTCCTGGTGCGTCTCAGGCCATCTTCCTTCACTTACATAGGGTAACGTTAGGCAGGTACTAAGAAAACCATTCCTGGCACAGAATGTCAGCAGAACGAGCGCAATAAAGCAGCTCACTGAAATACATTGGCTAGGGTCCATCCAGAGGGCCATGGTGAACAAAACATTCTGTTATTTTGTTGCTGGAGTAATGGAAGAAAAAATGAGTTACTAAATTGATTTTTGTAATCTCTTCGCTAACACTGGTAAAACATGTTTTTGTTTGTGTTTTACTTGCTGTCCACAGTAAAACAGCTAACTTCATTTGGCCATTTTCTGGAGATGTGACATAAGAAAGAAAAATTGCAAATATCTCATCCTGCATTATCAAAGGAAAAGTTTCTATTTTGGCAGCAACAATTCCATTAATGTGGCTATCTATTGAATTATGATTGACATGGAACAGGACAGATTATGAATGCTGTTGTCCATAGCTCAAAGTTTTGTTTTTTGTTTTTTGGTTTTTTTGGGGGGGATTTTCGAGGTAGGGTCTCACTCTAGTCCAGGCTGACCTGGAATTCACTATGTAGTCTCAGGGTGGCCTTGAACTCATGGTGATCCTCCTACCTCTGCCTCCCGAGTGCTGGGATTAAAGGCGTGCACCACCACGCCCGGCCATAGCTCAAAGTTTTGTCAGTTAAAAAAGATGCTTTTGTTATCATTCTTCCCAATTGACCGTTTTGCCAGAATAAAATTTAGAAGTTAAAATAAAAACACTTGTCTCTCTAAAAAACTGTTTTAAAGTCATAAAATCAGCAGAAAGCAAGAAATTAACCTGAGCTTTTGTATATGTGTATAGATACATGTATAAATTATGAGAAAAATAAAAGCAAACTCATTGTCTAGGACATAGGATATATATATCATGAAATAAGATTAAACTTCAAAGTTGCTCCCACCACTGTAAAAAAATATATAATGAATTATAGTATTAGTATCCCTGTTCCTTTTGAATAATATAGTCAAACTACACAAGTGATATGAAAACTTTCATACAAGCAATTTTTAGTCAATGCACTTTGGGAATAGTAATACAAAATATTTTAGCACGGATTAGTGACACATACAGGTATTACACTGCCTTTTCAAAAAGCTGTGTATAAGATCTAATTGTATGTTTTTGAACTCCCTGAAGGTATTGTATCTCGTTTCATGAAATTGTTTCAGATCTAAGTCAGCATAGCATGTATGACCAACCTCACCTCTGATAATGTAAGCAGTGGGTCCTCACAGGACTCAGCGCAGAAAACAGATGCAGACTTCTCTCTGTCACAGTCTGCCAAAGTGAATGGAGAAACAATGCCTGCAGAGCACCGAGAACTACAAGGCGCCAGGGACTGCCGCGCACTCTCGGTGAAGGAGGCACCCCAAAATGCCTCTTCAAATTGTAGAGCCTGTTGCATTCTCTGGCACCCAGAACCCTCCGAGACACCCGAGGGTCACAATGCTCCCGTGGCACCAAAAGCAGCGGAGGCAGGTTGAGAGGGGCGGATGGGTCGCTGCAAAGAAAAGAACGCCTTACGTTTGGACACATCAGTTGGAATCTTTTTCCTGTAAGTTTAAGACAGGCGGGGAATTTTCTCACATAAAAGTTTCCGAGTCGGGGAGACATTTATCACAGAAATGAAGCTTTGGGGCCTTTATGCTGCAAATCAACAATCGGGCATGATCCTAACAGCAACTGTTAACCAAAAGGAAAAAGCGAGCACAGCTGTTTTCAAGGCCTGGCGCCTCCCTCCCAGCCAGGCCTACTTTCTCCTCTGCTGGCCGAGCAGGGAGCCGAGGCAGGTGCGCACCCCGGCCAGGCGCAGCAGAGAGCCGGCCGCCTCCTGGAGCTCGGCGTCGATCTCGGGGCGCGGCTGCCGGCGCAGCTGCTTGCGCGCAGGGTCCCTCCGAGGGTCGTCCACGTCGGTGTCCTCGTCCTCGTCCTCGTCCTCGCTGTGGAAGCCCTCGCTGCCGTCGCTGCCCGCGGAGGCGGAGGCCAGGCCGCAGGCGCTGTAGTTGTGGTCGGCCTTGGGGTCCACGGCCCCTGGGGCCCCGCGGGCGCGGCTCCTCTTGGCGGGCACCTCGGGCTTCTCGCCTGCGCCTGCGGGGGACAGCGGTCTGCGGGTCAGCTGTGGTGTGGCCTGCAGAGCCTTTGGATTTCCCCAGGTAGCTTCCTAGGGATCTTTTTTACTTATTCTGTAGTCATTGAGCTTATTTTTTTACTTTGCTTTTCCGAGGTAGGGTCTCTCTCGCCTGGCCCAGGCTGACCTGGAATTCACTATGTGGCCTTGAACTCATGGTAATCCTCCCAGCTCTGCCTCCTGAGTGCTGGGACTAAAGGCACGTGCCACCACACCCGGCTGAAACATTTTTAAACCATTTAAAAGGACTTATCCATCCATGGAACATCTAATTTTCTTGAACTGTTCGCCCAAATGCCTCAGTATGACTACACCACCTTGGGACAATTAGGCCGTTCCCAGTTTCTTTCAAGTACAAATAACCCTGCAACGACTTTCTTCTGAAGCCTTTCTCCTCACACATGTAGACAACTGTCTAGGAAAGACACCAACAGAACCACCCAGGAAAGGGATCCACACTGACCTCTAAAACGGTGTACCAATTAACATCCAGCTGGTTGCTGGGGAGGGCAGGGGGCGAAGGAAAGGGAGAAAGGGGCCAGGCTTGCCCCTCAGACTAACTCCAGACACAAGCGCCACCTGATGCATCTGGCTTTACATGAGAACCGAGAAACAACCCAGGCTATCAGGCTAGTGCCTTGAACTTTAACACTATCTTCCTGCCCCCCCCCCATTTAAATTTTTTATAATCTCCTAGACAAAAAATAACACCTATCCCAAAACTGGTTGATGTTACATTTATCCATATTTATATGTGTGTTATCTCTCTATTTAATATTTTATTTATTTATTAGAGAGAGAGAGAGAGAGAGAGAGAGAGAGAGAGAGAGAGAGAGAGAGAGAGAGAGAGAACGCATGGGCACGCCAGGGCCTCCAGCCACTGCAAATGAACTCCAGACACATGCACCCTCTTGTGTATCTGGCTTTACATAGGCGGTGGGGAATCAAACTCAGGTCCTTCTGTGTTGCAGGCAAGTGCCTTAACCACTAGGCCATCTCTTCAGCCCTTAACTGTTTTCTTGAGTCTTATGTATAAGGTCTTTTTATATACTCAACATTAATTCTTTGTCTATTTTACATAGTTATAAAAATTATCCCCAATATTTTGCATTACTTCTCTTTCCTTTTAAAAAAAAGTATTATTTATTTGCAAGCAGAAAGAGAAAGAGAATGGATGCCCTAGGGCTTCTTGCCACTGCAAATCGAACTCCAGATGCAGGCTCCACTTTGTGTAAAGTTCTTCTGGTATCAAGTCTATGGCAGTAAACCCTCTACACTGAGCTGCACCTGAGTCTCTTGTTATGTTATCTTATGTTGTGTTATGTTATTTATTTGGTTTTTCAAGGTAGGGCCTCACTCTAGCCCAGGCTAAACTCAAACTCATGGCGATCCTCTACCTTTGCCTCCTGAGTGCTGGGATTAAAGGCATGTATTTATTTATTCTTTTTGAGACAGGATCTTATTTAGTTCACGCTGGCCTCAAATCCATTAAGTGGAAAAATTCCTGATCCTTTGCCTCCACCCCAAGTTCTGGGATCACTGGAGCATGGCACCATATTCTGCTTATGTGTTTTTCTTAAGAATATTTTTGTTGTCAGAACTCTAATATTTTGCATTTTATTAAATTTTTCCATCTTTCTCCATGTGGAGTTTGCAATTTGTATCTTATATTTAAGATTGAAGGCAGGTCTCGCTCTAGCTCAGGATGACCTGGAACTCACTCTGTAGTCCAGGCTAGCCTAGAACTCAAGGTGATTCTCCTACTTCAGACTCCATGCCGAGACCAATGGTGTGCACATCCTGCAACTTGTATCTTAAAGAAGCTTTTCCAAGCTAGGGAGATGGCTTGCCAAGCCTGCTGGACTAGGCTCAATTCCCTAGTAACAACCTGAAGTGGTGCATGCATCTGGGGTTCATTTGTAGTGGTAAAAGGCTGTGGCCCCCTCTCTTCCCCTCCCTCTGCCTACTCTCAAATAAATAAAAATATTTTTAAAATATTTTTTAAAACAAGTTTTTCTATTCCAAACTCTAACTATCCTTTTCTACAGTTTACTATAGCATTCATTCATCTTTATTTTTAGATCTTCAAGGTGTTTTTTCCCCGTTCTAAGGAGCAAACTCAGGGCCTGAGAGTGCTCTTCCACTGAGCTAAGCCACCCTTCTGCCTCGTTCCTCTGACATGGGTACCCACCCATTCCCTGATCGAGGCTTCAATGTCTTACAGCAGCGCTCCTTCAAATGATCAGATAAATAACAAATAATAAGGTAGAAATCACATCACTCAAATTAACATACAATTTCAGGGAAAGAAGTTATTTTGCTATGGCATTCTATATGCTAACTTCTTAGTTTGAAAAGACAAGAATGATGGCTTACATTCTAGAATCCCTTGTTCGATGGAAGTATTTAAAAGGATCATTGCAGTAGCAGCATCAATATCAGATTCTGAAAAGGGAAGAGTGGTAACATTAGCATTCTTCATGAGAGGCTTTTTGAGCATCTGTACACATTCCACATAACCAGCATCAAGACTTTATTTACATTCTCCCGATAACAAACAACAAAACCCAGAAATACATGGTCCACAAGAGTCAGAGGATATTTATTACATGTGAAGAGCGTTGTAAGAGAGCTGAGAGACATTAAAGGCAGTGAGAGGTCTCTTCTTTACCTTGGGGAATACTTGAAATACAATTCAAAACCAAGTTAGTGAACTTACTTTTTAGCATTTTACCTAGAAAAATATCCTATGCATAGGTGCAGTTAAGAAACAGTACACAGTAGTTTCAGGAGGGAATACATGTAATTAGTCAATCTAATTAATATGAATCCATAAATGCTAAATGAATTGGTTAATGTGGGAACAAGAATCTCAGCGATGTTTTTAGACATGCTGTATCCATAAGCCTTTAAGTACTCTACATTATTTTTTTGATACGGAGTCTCACTAAGTGTGCAAAGTGTGCAGGCTTGAGATCCGACCGTCTGCCTCAATGTGTGTGCTACCATGCTGAGCTTCAGATTTAGCATTCAAGCTGGCATTATGGCTGAGGCAGGAGGATCATAGGTTCTATATCAACTTAGGCTACACTGAGAAATTCTGTCTCAGAATATCTAAATAAATAAAAAGAAATACATAAATGTCATGTCATGTGATCAGACAGAAATATGGCTACTCCAGAAGAAATTTTAAAAAAGGCTTTAAAAAGTTGGTAACCAGGTGTGGTGGTGCACACCTTTGATCCCAGCACTCGGGAGGCTGAAGTAGGAGGATCTCCGTGAGTTCAAGGCCACCCTGAGACTACATAGTGAATTCCAGGTCTGCCTGGGCTTGAGTGAGACCCTACCTCGAGAAACCAAAAGCTGGTACCGTGCTCTGGATAACCCCCTACCTGTGCTCATGCCAGTGACCTTGAGACCAAAGATACCAAAACCAAGAGGGCTTAGTGAAGAAGAAAGGGTTCAGTGGAAGATGGATCTGGGAAGTGGACAAGGATGTCCAAGATACACTACATGCATGTATAAAGTTGACACTTTATATGCACTTAACCTTTAATACCACCATCACCTGCTATGCTCTACCTTGGCAGTACCCCACATTATCATGGTAATGCTAACAGGGAATCACTCTGTCTGGTTGGCTTACTAATGTTCCACAGTGCCTGGAAGAGTTTTTAGCACAGCTCAGTAACATTTTTATCTTTTTATATGAAAGAGAGAGAGAGGAAGAGAGAGAGAGAGAGAGAGAGAGAGAGAGAGAGAGAGAGAGAGAGAGAGAGA
>PVHP010024371.1:0-26368 GCA_004024765.1 Zapus hudsonius
GGGTGTAGCCTTTCTGAGGACCTATGGTTAGTGAGGACTTCCCAACACAGATGGGGTTCTTGGTCCCCATTCAAGGTTGCCTGGGTCCCCATACCAGTTAGAGGTTCCCTGCCTCTGAGCAGATCTCAAAGCCAATTAGCCAGCTGTTGATTACCCACCTAGGTTGGGCGCCACTATTGCACAGATGGGCACTTCTTGCTTGTCTGTGCCATAGAGCAGTGTGTTCTGCACTCTCAGGCCATCGGTCGCTGTAACTTGAAGATGCCTCCTGCCCTCTCAGGATATCGTGGGTCTGGTTCCCCTGGCAGCTCCTGCAACACCTTCCGGCATCACCCAGGCTGCCCTTCTGGGAGCTGATTTCGTTTCTGGATTCAGTAGGGTCTCTCAGTGTTGTGTGATATCACTCTGTGGCATCTTCAGCAATAGGGTTATCATGATTATTTATTTTCTTCTACAATTGGGTTTTGTTTCATTCTCAGTTTCTGAGCTCCTGGGGTTGTGTTGCTAGGTCTCTTATTTGAGATCCTTTCTAACAATGACAGCCATTGGTATAAAATACCCTCTTCGTTCTGCATCTGCTATATCTCAAGGCTTTCTGTGTTGTATTTCCATTTTAATTCATTTCAAAAATTGTCCCTGTCAACAACAACACACACAAAAAAACAGCTACTGTTTATACAATTCAAAACCCCCATCCATGGACCATTCCAGCAATCCCACTGAGGAGGGCCCTCAGCAGGTTGGGGGCAGGGAGGAGGGAAGTAGGGGTATCATCACAAGACTTGTTCATCCAGTATCTCTAATTACTAACAATAAATATATTTAATAAAAATAACAGAAACATGTAACAATTTTCTGTGTCCTAGAACACTGCAAGTTATGTCTCCCATTCGGTGGCACCCACTACCCATGAGTCATCCTCTGTCTCTCCCTGGTAACCACCATTCTACTCTCCCATGGGATACACTTTCGTAACTCCCACCTGTGAGACTAGACAGATAAGTGGTGTAATGAGTCATGAAGACCATGTTTACTTTCTATATATTTGTGTAATTTATAAAGTTCCTCTGTTGTCCCATTGTGATCAGAGAATATATATGATATGATTTGGAGGTTGAGTCTAATTTTCTTTGAGCTTCCTGAGTCTGGATCTCTCTCTCTCTCTCTCTCTCTCTCTCTCTCTCTCTCTCTCTCTCTCTCTCTCTCTCTCTTTTGTTTGGGACTCTTTCAGGCATCATTTGTTTGCTTGCCTCCATAGATCCCATACGTTTTCTTTGTGCTTTATTTTTGTTAATTTTATTTTCCTTCACAGACTTAATTTGTAAGATATTCCTTTAAATTCAGTGGTTCTTTCTTCTGTCTGATGTAGTCTGTGCTGTGGATCTTAATTGTATTTTTAATTTTACTCATTGAATTTTCTAGAAGCAAGGCTTCTATTCCTTTAAAATATCTGTCTCTGCTAAGCTTCTACATATCTTCAATTATTTTTCTGATTTCATTGTGCTGTTTCTACTCTTTTCTCTCATTGACTTGGGTTCATTTTGAATTTCTTTTCTGGTATAAATATCTTAAGGTTGATTACTAGAGAATTACTATGTTCCATGGAACATCTCATGTCTTCTTGCCACTGCCTGTCGCTAGGGTTTCCAATTTGCATCCTGTGTGTTGACTGTTGCCTTTTCTGGTTTTCTTGTGTTCTTTCCCCACAGGGAGAGATGGTGTCCTGTGAATGAGCACTAGGGTCTGCTAGGATGGGAGATACTGGCTCCAGGGAGGAGCTGGAGGCGCAGTAGATCCTGTGCTGACCCCAGGGAGCAGGGAGGAATCTCCCCAGGACTGTCTTCAGGCCATCTCTTTCGAAGGAATTCGTACTTTCAGGTCAGTGGATGGCAATAATGTCATGCTTGGGCCTCCTCATCTCCTCTACGTATTTAAAGACTCCTCCTGAAAGCAGAGTCCTTAAATGTACGAAGGAGACTGGCTGGAAGATTTGGTGGTGAGTGAGAAGTTAATTTTGTACCCTCTTCGACCTTCTGAGGCCTCCCACTGTGTTGGCCTTCTCATACTTCTTTGATGTCCCCCATGTGCTCCTGGAAAATGTTCTCTCATGGACTCTAGAAATGGTGCTGGGCTTCAGTTAAAATAGTGATTTTTGGGTCTAACAAAAAATATCGTTTTTCTCCCCGGGTGAGATTAATAAGTGTCTGTCCCTGCCCCATTTTTGCCTTTAAGGTGTGTATAAAACCCAATTTCGCATTCAGGTTGTCAGTAATTGAACAGCACTTCTCACAGGGTCTGGGGCATGTGGCTCTGACTTCCAGGCTCAGATGGCAAATACCACAGAAGATTGCCAGCCTATGGATCCTGCTCCAGGTGCCTAACTGCCAGGACTGCACACATTGGTCACAATTCCTAAACCTGGCTACTCTAAGATGTATTCAGATTACATTTCCAATTTACCATGAAGTAAATGTGTTACTATAGATTTAAGTGAAGTAAAAGCAATCTTAGTTAATACTATCTAAAAGATCTGTGAGATCCTTAACATTTTATGGGTTTCATTGAAAGTTCTAGAAGCATTTAAAATAAGAGAATTTTCATTTTCAATAGTAAGAGTCTCCAATGGGTAGTATCCTGCCCTCACAGCAGCTTTTTTATTGTCCCAGAGCAGAGTAACAGGCTTTTCTTTAATGCTGCTAATCTCTTTAACAACTGTAGCTCGTTGGCCAAAGTCTCCTTGTCTGGAATTCTAAACTTGTTCCCATTCTTTCTATGCCAAACTTCATATGTTTCTGCTTTGCAATTTGTTCTCTTTCAATATAGATATAAATATGAGCAGTTAAAAGAAATCAAGCCACAGACTCAATGCTACTCTGCCTTGAAATTTCCTCCAAATACATTAGTCTATTGCCTTTAAATTTAACTTTGTTCAAGTTCTCAGAACATTGGCAGAATGCAGCCAGTTTCTTTGCCAGACATACATAGCATGAAATGCCTCTAGCATAGTTACTGTTCCTCTCTGAAACCTCAGGAGCTAAACCTCCACAGTCCAAATGTCTCTTGGTCTTTGGGTCTTCAAAGCTCCTACCATAATGGCTCATTAAGGATTCTTACAGCATATTATAAGGCTTCTCTAGTCCATAGTTCCAAATTCCTCCACATTCCTCCGCAAATCAGTTCCCAAACCACATGTTCAGGTTTATCACAGTAATAACCCTATTTCTTGGCACCGATTCTCTTGTCAGTTTCTTTCTAATTGCTGTGGGAAACCAGAAGCAACTCAAGGAAAGAAAGCGTTTTCTTTGGCTCACAGTTTTAGAGGACAGAGTCCATCATGGCAGGAGTGGAAGCAGAGCTGGTCACACTGTTAGGCGATCGGAAGCAGAGAATGAAGGCAAGTGGGCCAGGTGTCAAACTGTCAGGTCTGTTCCCAGTGACCCACTTCCTCCAGCAAAGTTCCACCTCCTCAGAGTTCTAAAGCCTTAGACAGCTTCACTGGAGCAACCAGGTATCGAAGCACATGTGCCTGTGGGAACATTTTACGTTCAAACCACACTTTCTCTAGGTGCCAACCTATCTGTTTCCTGTGGTGTGTATGGAGCGCGGAATGCTTTTGGAAACTAGAGCCTCAGCCTTTTTGCTGGACCTGTGTTCCAGGAAATCAGGGTCAAAGTCCTTCAGCTACCTGAATAGGCAGGATAAAATGCGGGCAGGATCTCAAGATGCTGGCCCCTTTGGTCTTGGATTCCACAGAAGCACTTTGAAAAATTAGATTCCTGCTCTTGATAAATGACTCTGACTGTAGTAATTTGTTATAGTAACACAAAAATAGATGATGATCAGACCCTATTATTATGAATATAGCTTCAGTAGGTGGATCCTCACTGGGATACCCCCAGACTATTCATTGAGGATGGTTCAGGTGTTTGAAGGAAGTCCCATTATGTTCATATGGAATGCTAGGATTCCAAGGGAACTTCTACTAAACTCTGGCTGTGGTTTTACCTCTGCATTGTATCTTAGTTTTGGAATCTCTGTTAGGTCTGATGTATGGTTACAAGTAGGTCACAGCAACCCATGAAAGGAGGACCAAGAAATCTCACCAGGTTATCCACTTAAATATTGAATTGTCAAAAGAAAAAATAATGACAGGCGAGGCTCCCTAAAAGTGACTGAGTTACATGAACACTCGCATGTTTCAATACCACTCTGTAGCATTTCAGACTGACTTCAAACACAGTTTTCTTCTTTGTCGCTAAATGACAGACTCCAAAATGATGCCCCCAAGGATTCTGTGTCATATCCTTTATTATTGGTGAAGAGCAACACGAGCCCTGTAATGGACTTTGAAAACTGGAGAGGAGGTTATACTGTGGAGTAGAGGAAAGATGGTAATGGATTAAAATGGGAGTGGAGAGGGATCTGCTGGAGTTACTGAACTCCTAGATGGGCGTGGAGTCCTTAAAGACTCTGAAGAAGGTTCTAGGGGGAATCGAGGGTTCGCTTTTTGACCCAGGTAGGTGCAATGGCGAAAATTTGAATGGAGCGCTACAGATATGAGGAATTCTGTACTTTTAGCCAGTTGTGCTATCCTTACCTTTTGTGTAAGGATACCTCGTTTCTGCTTTCCTGGTGCCTTGCATTCTCTCACTCTTCCAAGGTTTGTCCAACTCAAAATGGTCTTCTAGGGCTGGAGAGATGGCTCAGCAGTTAAGGCACTTGCCTCCAGTGCCTAAGGCCCTGGGTTCAATTCCCCAGGTCCCACATAAGCCAGATCCACAAGGTGGTGGCCCTGGTGCGCTCTCTCTCTCTCTCTCTCTCTCTCTCCTCTCTCCTCTCTCTCTCTGCCTCTGTATCTCCGCTTGAAAATGAATAAATAAATTTTAAAAAAATGGTCTTCTGTAAGATTTCTGAAGGTGGGATTCTGAGTACCCTTTTCTATCTACCCTTGTGATGGTTTATATTAATTGTTTATATTAACTCAAAGGACCTAGAATCACCTGTGAGGGAGCCTCGGGATATGCAGGTGAGATAGTATTTTGACTAGCTTCCTTGAGATGGGAAGATCCACTTTAACTGTGGGCAGTACCATTTCAGGAGCTGGGGATCCATACTGCAAAACAAGGAGAGGGCTCTATCATTATTTCTGCGCCCTAACTGCGTACTGAATATGACCAGCTGCCTCAAGCTCCTGCCACCAAGCCTTTCCCAACATGATCGACTGTAACTTGGAGCTATAAGCTGAAATAAATCCTTCCTTCATTAAACTGATTTTTAGCCAGGCATTGTATTCTAGCATAATTAATACAAGATAAAGAAGATAACTATTACAACCCATTATACTATTCTTAGGAAAGATCACTTTTTGTTAATATATTTAAATTTTTTTATTTTGCTATTTATTTTTAAGCAGAGAGAGAGAGAGAGAGAGAAGAGAGAATGGGCATGCCAGGATGCCAGGGCCTCTAGCCACTTCAAACAAATTCACCATGCATGCGCCACTTTGTGCATCTGGATTTACATGGGTCCTGGGGAATTGAACCTGGGTCCTTAGGCTTTGTAGTCCAGCACCTTAACCACTAAGCCATCTCCAGCCCATTCACCACCTTTTAAACCCAGTTATGTGATTAATTTATACCTTTAGTTTGATCTCTCTCTCTCTCTCTCTCTCTCTCTCTCTCTCTCCTCTCTCTCTCTCTCTCCCCTGCATTGGCTACTTGACATTTCCATCAGCTTTCTACTCCTCTTGCCTGAGAGTTGACTCTTCCACCTCCTCCAGTCACACACACACAGTTGTAAACGCTACACCAGCCATTTGGGTTTCCAGTCCGAGATCTCTGATCCCTCATTGGTCCTCTTGCTTTGACAGCCCAAGATTAATCTCTTTCCCAATTCTGATCCCTCTACGTTCACTTGTCACCATCTGCCCTCCTCCTCGGGCCCCCTTGGAAGAGCCATCCTGTGCCTGGAATCTGCTTTTGCTTAGCACACTCTCTTCCCACTAGATTCAGAATCCCTCTTTCAAAAGGCATAAATGCAAATCTGGTTAGACAGCTCCCACATTCTAATAAAAGCTAGTGAGAAAAACAAAAAAACCCTGATGTGATGGCCTGATTCAAACTGTAAACCTGAACTCCCAACCTCGGCATTGCTCTGCCTTCAAACTCAATGACACAACACAAAATGGAACACTGTTCCTGGTGCAGCGTAGCTCTGCAGCCTGGGTTTGGGTCATTGGCTGCCAAGAGCATCCCACACAAGGAAGCACAGGTGGGTACAGGTCATGGACATGGGCACACTTGAGGCTCTGGGTTCAGGGCTCTCGGTGAACCTACCAGACATTCCTGGCACTGCCTCAGTGGTGAACCCACCGCAGGTTTTCATCTGTCCCCACGTGGCCCGTCCTCAGAGTGAGAAGCCAGGAAACTCACCAGGTCTGTGCTCTTATTCATAAGAAGAACCCACATTACCTGACTGCTTTGATCTTTCTCTGCTGTCTTTGGGGGTTGCTTATGGTATCTGGGACCAGGCTTATAGGTCCTTACATTTCAAGGGTGTCTTTGATCCCACAGGACCTGTTTAGCTCTTGTAGGAAATAGACTCAAGCTCTACATTCTCAAGCTGACTGTGAGCTCCTGGGCACCTGCATCCCAGAAGGGCCCTCCACGGGAGCTCCTTTCAGCCACACTCCTGCCTTTGCATCTGGGAGATGCCATCCTCCGGCCATCTTGTATGTCTTTGCTCTCACCTGCCCCACCTTCACCCGGCCTCATCTTCACCCAGATGCCCATCTGCCGGCTTCCAGATGACTCCCCTGTGGCACACTCCCAGCCCTGGGCAGAGTTATATTGAAGTGTTTATCCTGATTAGAGCTTCCCATTGGTTTCTGGAGCCCCAGTTCACTTCTATTCTGAGAACAGGCTCATGGAATCTCGTCTGGCAGTGTGTGGCAGTATGTCATTTTCTCATCATTGCATTAAACTCCATATCCATCCCCTGAAAGGTTCCATCCCCAATCTGTGTGCTTTGGGCATAAAGCTCTTGATGCATGAATTATGGATTGATTAATTTTTCAAATGGTGCACTGTGGAAAGTTCAGGATAATAGAAGCCTTTTCCTAGCTCATAGAGGTTTAAAATTAACAGAGCAGTTCAAATCTTTTGGGTTTGGGGGAACTGATCTGACAGAGGAGACGTAGGCAAGGTTGAATGATTTTTTTTGTAGAATCATACTTTGTGACAGCAAAGCCTTTCTCTGCAGGGCTCAAGGAAGAAAGAGAGAGGCTGGCTTTGTGGGCACACGGATGCCACGTAGTAGGAGCTTACCTGAGGGTGAGCAGGTGAGGAAGCACTTTGGACCAGGGTGCTCCTGTGAAGAGGCTGGAGGAAGGGGCGTTGAGCAAGATGCCCCCCTGAGTGGGGGAGGACAAGGAGGGGGCTGAGTGGGGGTCAGGCCTGGGGTCTCTCTGGACCATCCAGTTGTTGTCTAAGCGCCGGGCACCAAGGCACAGGGCGGCAGCAGCTCATCCCTGAACCTCTCTGCTCAGTGGCCTTGGTACACTAACTGCTAGCCGTCCACACCCTTGGCTAAAACACTCCTTAGCTTTCGAGATTCTGCTCTGAGTTCCATTCACTGTCTGTTATTTTTTTTCTCAAACTGGCACATCTTCTTTCTGTCTGTACTATAACATACACTCCCATCTTTCTTATTATGCTTAGTATAACTCGCTGTGCTGGTCCATTGACCTGCCTGTCTATTTTCCTTGCTGGGCTTTGATCTCCTTGGGAATAGGATTCACTCCTCTTGCTGACTTGGAGACAAACACACTATAGATCTTGCACAAATGGCTCTGCTGAAACCCGTGAATAAGTGGATGACAGGTGACCCCGTCTTGTCTGGGGAGGGGTGAGATAGCACACTTGATATCCATCTGATAGATGGAGAAGCCTCACATGATGAACGCTGGAGAAGAACACATTGGACAGGCTGATAGTCGAAGGACTGGGGCTGGAAGGTGGTAGAGGAAGCAGGAGGAACGATTTCATTGTCTCTGTGACTGGAGGGCAGAGGAAACTGAGCCAGGGACTCAAGAGGGAAAATCCTGGGTCCACTGGGAAGTTATTAGAAGTCCCATTGGAAGGCCAGGATCATATTCAGGGCCACATTAATGTGTGTGTGTGGTCACAATAGGAGTGAGTAGCTGGTAAAGAATACACCTCATGGCTGCATGTGACCATTTTGTGGGGTGATGAACTTGCCATCAAGTTAAAATCAAGGCAACACCTGGGTAAAGGTGACAGTGACTGTCAGCTCCTGCTGAGGACCAGAACTGGTTTGCTTACATTTAGAAAACTTGTCAGTTTCCACACAAGAGAGCATCCATGCACATTTCACACTTTCAAAATTCTATTTCCAATGGAGATGGGTTCACGTTTCCCCAGTAGCCGCATCTGAGGATATTCCAGCGATTGTGGTCAACGTGACCCTAAACTGTCCACCAGTTGTAGGGAGGGCAGGTCGTGGTGTGGTCTTTAGGCCATGCACTTCCATTAAGTCAGGAAGACCAGCGAATCACTCCTACAAAGAACCTCATGAGCAGAGCTCATGGTGTCAAATGGAAGGAGCCAGACCCAAACAATATTGCACTGTGAGATTCACCGTGAACTTGAGGCCAAATAAGCATGGGAAAGTAGTCTGTGGTGGTAGGAGGAGAGACTAGGAGAGGAGAGACCTTTGGGGAAAATCTTGATAGCAGTGCTTGGAAAGGAGGCGTGATGCTTTTGTGCGTGAGATGTTCTATGTTTTGACAGCAATATGAATGTTTCACACGGATTTTTAAAAAATATACAGGATCCCTTGCCACAAGGACTAATACAGGCAGCCCACGGAGGAGGATATACAACTGATCAGGGATGGGGAGGGGGGGAATTGGGGAATTTGGGATAACAACGCATGGTTTGCCCACTAAATAATGTAACTCATTATGGACAATAAATATATATTTTAAAATAAATATATACACATAGCACTCGTTACAGTGTGTTAAACAGAAACAAATAGTTTACAAATCTAAATATAATGATTTTAAATCTGTGACAAGTTATGTATCGTTTTCAATTGTTTTCTTTTTGAATGCTTATTTGTGTATGTGTGTGTGTGTGTGTGTGTGTGTGTGTGTGCACGCGCGTAGGCACACCAGGACCTCTTGCCACTGTGAACAGAAGCTACTTTTGCCACAGTTACCTGGGTGGGGTGGGAATTGAACCCCAGACTGGCAGACTTTGCAAGAAAGCACCTTTAATCGCTAAGCCATCTTCCCAGCCCTCCCTTTTCTCAGCATCCTTCCTCGGTGATCTTTGATGGTGCCAATAACTTTATTGATGTTCCTTCCCCCAGTTGTTTTCCGTAATTGTAAATTGGTTTCAAAATGAATAGTTTGCTGGTTTTGTTTTAAAAAAATTGAATCCAGGGGTTTTTTTAGCCCCACTTTCCTTCCTTCAAAGGCCGATTTGTTATGATGTGTTTTCCTCCCAGCCTCTAACTTTTCTGACTTAACACAACTTGTTCACCTCCTGTATTAATTTTAAAAGCACCATTCTTTCTTTTTCATCATAAAGGATACATTTACCTGGTAGTGGAAGATTTGCATAAAATTATAAATGAAATGGTGTCTTCTTGTGCCTTTAGCTTATGCTTGCTCCTGACTTATACCATTTCTAGTTCAATTTCTTAAAACATGCAGACTTAACAGCTCCACATCACTGAAAAAATGTTTGATCAGAGTCAATTAGAGCAATGTTGCAGAAACAAAGTTATGGTGTGTTATGTCTAGAGACTGGATTCTATTACACTAAATAATTTGTGTTTTGCCTACAGTGGTATCTACATGAAACAAGTGAAAGACATTAATATTCTCTTGGGTGAGCGAAGTCAGCAATCTTTGAACTTCTAAATGCTCACAGATCTTGTATTTTTCAACCAAATGGTTGCAGTTATATTTAGCTTTCCTTTAAAAAAAGACATCATAACTTCATAGTGATTATCGAAGAATAAAGGTTTCATTAACCATGAATGGTTCTGTCATGATCAATAGTGTGGATTCTGGGTCCGACAGCTGGTTTGAATGCCAGCACACTTCCTAACCGAGTGAACTTAGGTGTCACCTACTCTTTTCATGCCTCAGTGATGTGGTTTGAATGTAAAATGTCACACATAGTCTCATGGGTTTGAAAACTCAGTTCCCAGCTGGTGACAACTGTTTTGGAAGGTTATGGAACCTTTAAGAGGTGGAGCTTAGCTGAACTGGAAGTTTTTATAGTTCAGCCTCGCTTCCTGTTTGCCCT
This sequence comes from Zapus hudsonius, assembly GCA_004024765.1. Classification (NCBI taxonomy): domain Eukaryota; kingdom Metazoa; phylum Chordata; class Mammalia; order Rodentia; family Dipodidae; genus Zapus; species Zapus hudsonius. The sequence goes on from PVHP010024371.1 coordinate 10,344, forward strand.
CAGCTTCCAGACTGAATGTAGTGTGAGTAGCTGGCTTTCCACTCATGGTTTCCACAGTGTCTCTTCCACTGTGGAAAGTATCTCCCGAAGCCGGAAGTCAAAATAAACCTTTCCTTCCTTAAGATGATTCTTGTCAAGTGTTGGTCACAGCAACAAGGAAATAACTAACACAATCAGTGTGTTTGCAAAAATAGTCACTGTGAAGATGGGACCCTTCACCTATAGCAGGGGAGCTGGGGGTTAGAATTTAGTTAATACCCAGCAAAATTCCAATGTACCTCAAAATTTAAAGACTACCTGAATTCTTGTCTACAAAGTTAAAGAATTAAAATTATAGCCCACCAGAGGATAAGGTATAGTGGAAGACTTTATTTAAAGGAAAATGGGGATTTATAGAGTTCTCCAGCCACTAGTGTGGGGAGAACACGTGGGAGAGGGTTTAATAAAATTTATGCTGTTCAGCTAAACAAGCAGGGAAAAAAGATCATCAGGAGGAAAGGTTCATGTGGAAGAGAAATCTAGTCCTTCACCACAGCCTAGTGGTCTTCTGCTAGACCATGTGAGGGAAGAAGAGACAGAATTCTCTGTTCAGTGAGTATTCCCTGCCCCAGGTGAGCAGAGAGACAGCTGGTTGGTCTATATCTGACCAATCAGTTTTGGCAACTAGGTTTGAGCTCAAGCTAGACACCTCCCACTCAAGGGGAGGTGGGTCAGGTTTGGAATCTATGGAACTTACCTGAAACTATCATACACCCATTTCCAGAACCCCAGATAGTGCTGGGTACACAGTAGGCACTCAATAATTATTCGTTATTTTATTGGCAGTAGCTCATTGGTCAAACTATTATTTAGGATGGAGACAGAATGTCAGCTTAGAAGTTACTCCATTGTTTTCTGAGTAGCAGGGGTCTGCATAACAACAAAATGGACAAGTTGAGTGACAGAATGTATAAAAAGAAATGAGTAGCTCCTAGAAAAAGATCAATGTGATTTTGAAGCGAGCATTTAAGTAAGGGGTTTTTAACTGAAAGGAATAAATTTGTGTTGGTGAGTGTGAGTATGGGGACTGTCATTCTTATAGCATAATAATAGTGGGAGCCATAGAACAGGCAGAACCTAGCCACTGTAATTCTTGGGGAAAGATACCTTAGTACAAATAATAGTAATTTATGTCATAATGTAGCAGTTAAGATCAAAAGGCATCTGAAACTCATGCTACCTTGTAGTTACCTAAACACATGAGGAGTTTTGGCTAATACCTCCAGCTGACCGCTGGACATGACTGTCCTGCAGACCCATACGTCAGCCCATCCAGAACCAGAACTCTCAGTAGGACTGCAGACTCCAGAGAAATAAAAAGGCCTATTGTCTAAGCTCTGAATTTTAACCAATTTATTTATTTATTTGTAAGGAGAATAAGAGAGGGGGGAGAAGGGGAGAGAATACCAGGGATTCTTGCTCCTATTTACAAATGCCACATTCATGAGTCACTTAGTGCATCTGGCTTTATGTGGGTACTGGGAAATTGAACCCAGCTCAGCAGGCTTTGAGAGCAAGTGCCTTTAACTGGTGAGCCATCTCTCTAGTCCCTCCTGCCTCTGAAATTTGGATGAAGGTTATTACACAGCCATGACTCACTAACACAATTTTGGACTGAGACTGTCTTCCCTTGAAATATTAGTGATGGGTTTGATGATCCTCAAATTCTAATCACAGTCAGGAAATACCCAATGTGCCAGATGTGCTTCATTTGATCCTGACCTGGCCCTCAGTATCAGTCCTGACTCTGTCTGGCATCTGGGGTCTCTTGTGACTTGCTTGGTGTGGGGCATCCAGCACCAACCTTCAGAGAGGAAGAAGACAGAGCCACTTCTTCCTGCCCCACATTGAAATCTCCGCTATGGCCAGCAGTAACTTAGAAAGGGAGCTCCCAGGAGCATACCTTTAAGGTAGCCAATGGAATGGTGGGACGACACTCTCACACTTGTGAATGATTTCATTTATTTTGGTAAGAGGTATCAATGGGAGTTTGCATGTCAAACTTTACCTAAACTGCATTTTCAGGAAGACCCCCTTGTTCCTGCCCTTCCGTCATTACTGTCGTCGTGTTCCTAACTCGCTGTCATGATGCTGAAAGAGTTGTGAACCGAGCATGAAGTAGCCATGTGACCTTGCTAAATACAAGGACAGGCTAAACACAGATAGATGGCTTTTAAAGGGGTCGTGTTGTCGAAGAGATCAGACACCGCTGCTTAGATACCAGAGTTCTTGCTTCACATCCAATGTGCTCAGATTTCACTACTTTCCAGTTTGTTCCAATGTTACCTGGCTCTAGCCTCAGTGAGCCCATTGTGATGGGCGTGGTCACTGGTCCCAGAGCCCTGCTGAGCTCAAGTGCTTGCAGGTTCCATATGGGCCTTGGTGGAGAAACACTCTGGCAGCCAATCACCAGGGATTCCTTGCGAGATGCACCACTTTCAATGTATTGTATTCTCTGCAGAACTCTGTAGTGTTGAAAGAACTATGTTTTTCAAGCCTGCAGCTTCACTGAGAGCCCCACGTGACTCATGTTCCCTGTGCATGGCTGTCAAAATGGCATTATTGGCTTTTTTGGGGGGCCCGTTTTACTGGATCGTGTCTTCTTCTGGTGGAGAAAAACAGCAGTTACCACCAAAAACATGCCTTTGCTGGCCATTTCCCTCCCAGGGAGATTTTGCCCAATTTCTCCATGAGGAGAGGAGTGAAAATGCAGATGAGGACTCCTTTCCTTTTATCTACCATGAGAACTTGAACGTTTGAGGTCCTCTTGATGTTCTGTTTGGGGAAGGAAAGAAGACGCCTTTGAAAGGGCTGAGAGAGGGAGAAAGAACAGGCTGCATACAGTTCTATCTCACTGGGAAATCCATGCTGAGTTCCAATACATTAAGTGGTCTCCAGACAGAAATTTGCAAAGCCTTCCAGCCGCTTCCCTTCAGTGGGCTCTCTGAAGATGAGGCTGCTCAGTTCTCAGAGCATCCGCAGGAGAGCAGCTGCGAAGGCTCGCTCGCTGGCTTGGAGAAGATGTGGGCCACAGGCAGGCCGGGAGGAGTTCAAATGCCAGGCTGATGACAGCGTTGTTTCTCCATCTGACTTCTAAATGGATTCAATGGAAGGCTGCATGTGTGTATCTTCATAGTTGAGGAGATTTGTTCTTCAAAAAGTATAAACAATCTAGGGGAGAAAGAGATGTGTTTTGCATATATATTGAATTCTCTTCACAAGGAAATAACATGTGTTGGTAAAATGGAAATATTTCTGAAGTCTTTCCTAGATCTGGGAAGAGAAGATGAAAGGGTTAAATCATTATAAGAGATAGTTTGGGGAGAAAGCCCAACTGTTTTCTCAAAGACAAGAAAATGCTTAAGTGTTCAATCCTCTAAGACAGAGGGTGTCCAGAGAGGCCAGTTGTGAAAACATAGAGAAACCCCCGTGGAACTTACTCATCTGAGTTTAACAGTTCTATTACAATGAGCAACATGGTCTCAATCCTGTCTGTGGAGCAGTGAAGAAAATGGAGAGAGAACACATTAAATCTGCATTTCCAGAGCTTCATGCATCTTACGGAATGAATACACACATTTGGGAAGAATCCAGTTATCAGTCGTTCTCATGTCTTTGCTTCACTCCTTTCCCGAGTAAACACTTTGAAATTGAACTTGTGTCAGAGCTTGGAGCGCCACATTCCAAGACCAGCCATGTCCTCTGTGATCTCCGGCTGTGCTCCTCCTTCCTTCCTTGGCTTTCCAGTCGCCTCCCTTTCCTGCAGCTGTTGTCACAGTCTCTTTTGGTCCCTCCTGGGATGTTGGAGCCATCATTTTTGAAATTAAGAAGTCATTATAATGTTATGATTTGCATTTCTGGGTTAGCTCTTTCCATCTGTTTTCCATAAAAGATACTTCTGCAAAGTACATTTGGCAAGGTTTTATTTAATAATAACATTTAAAAGAAACCCACCAGCCGAGGTGATGTACTGACTAATGGGGGGGGAGAGGCTTTGCTGCTGGGGCTGCTGACTGTGCTCAGAAGTGGAGGGAATGTTCCCTTGGGCTTCTGTGAACGAGGAGCTTTGGAGCAAGATTTCCAAGAAAACAATGGACTCAAGCAGGTGTCACCATGGGCCAGGAGACCAGCAGGCTTGGACTCAAGCAGCCAGTAAGAGCCTTCTCATGGCTGCACTTCTTTCAGACAGTCACCCCACCAATCACCCTCCTGGGACATGACTTCTGTTGCAGTTACCTTCTGGCTGATGGGACAAAACATCTGACCCCAAGCGCCATATGGGAGGAAAGGCTTTGTTTCAGGCTTACAGTTTCGAGGGGACATTTCATCATGGAGGGGAAGCATGGCTCAAGCAGGAAGCTGGCTCACATCTTGTCTCATGATTGGGTGGAAGCAGTCAAATTACAAGGCATGGAGCTGGGCTAATAAACCTCCAGGCGGACCCTCAGTAACGACACCCCTCCAAGGCTCCACCTCCCAAAGTGCCACCAGCCAGAGATCAAAGGTAAAATTGAATCACAATCACATGAGGCTATGGGAGACATTGTACCTTCAAACTATCTCAGCTGCATATTTTGTCCTTCATCTGGTCCCTTGAGTTCTATGTCCTTGCTTTGGAGCTAAGCCTGAAAGGATGCTTCCTGCCTGGTCTATGGTTTTTCTTGATATTCACTGGGTTTCTGCTTTATATGTTGGCTCCAGATGTTGGGAAATGACACGACCTCCTTTTGGGCTCAGCAGACAGCTGGACATGAATGAGGACCTGGCCCAAGTCTCCCCTTCACCACCCCCCCTATGTATGAAGATGTCTTTTATTTTAAAGCTGGGGCTATTTAATATTGAAATTTCAACATTGAAACAGAGAGGCTAACTTACATATTAAATAGAATAGCTGTAGAGGTCCTAGGAAAGGGATCAAAGGGGCTAAATCCTTTTCACCATAGGCCTTGTATTCGTTATCTTTTTATTAATGGGACAAAACACCTCACGAAAATCAGTTAAAGAGAGAAAAGTTTTACTTCATCTTGTAGTTCCAGATTAGAGTCCGTGATGGTGGGGAGGGGTGAGGGCAGGAGCTTGAAGCAGCTGGTCACATTCAGTCCACAGTGAGGAAGCAGACAGGCTTGAATAGTGGTGCTCAGCCAGCTCTCCATGGCACAGTACCACCCAGAATTAAGTTGAGTATGTTAATTCAGGTGATCCCTCATAGACAGGCACAGAGAGTGCCCTAAGGTTGATAAGCCTTCACAACTGTCAAGCTGACAATCAACACAGACCCTCTCTCCAGGACTCCCCGCATTCCTGTCCTTTGAATGCTGATTATTAAAACCTTCCAATCTCTTGCAAAGGAGTTGTTGCTTACTTTGGGGGATCCTCTTCTGCAGCCCTCCTCCCTCCTATGTACAGTCTACAGCTGAGCCATCGAGTCAGGGCTGGCTAGACAAAGTTCAGCACAATGGTCAGGGCTCCACTTGCATCTTCTCAGTCAAGCCTGTGCTGGCTCTGTGGAGGAGGCTGTGGGATTTCATGGTGCGTGGCTTCTTGTGGCGTTTCACCCTTTGAAACCAACAAGTAGTTCATGCAACACGTATATGAGTGATCTCAAAAGGCTCACACCTTGAAGCCTTGATTGATCCCCAAAATAGTGGATCCAATCCTTGAGAAGTGACTGGATCATGAAGGCTTCAGCAGAGTGTATTGATAGATGGCAGTGTTAGGAGGCAGTGGAAAGTAGGCAGTGGATCCTGGTTGGAAGAAGTAGATTATTGAAATGTACTATTATTGCAGGGCGGATCTGGTTCCTGGGTCTTTATTTTCCCTCTCTGCTTTGGTTGCTCTAAAGTGATCAGTTCTGCTCCTCCATGCTCGCCTGCCATGTTACTCTGGTCCAGCAAGGCCCAGAAATAGTCAACCCATCCTACTATGGGTAAAACTTCTGAAACCTCGAGCCCAATAAATCTTGCCTCCCTTAAGTTGCTTTGATCAGGTATCTGTCACAGTGACCGACATACAAGGACTGAGGACCTGTCTTCTCTCTCCATGTTGCACAGCCCAAATCTGAAGCTACAAGCTGGCAGCATAGAGTCTGAATTTATCAGGCATTCTTATTTGATTTGACTGACATTGTGATATAAAAATATTTAAATTGAAATGCCTGTAGGTAAGACATCCCCTTGCCAGATTGCCACTCCCTGTGGGCTCCTGACTCCTGTTGACTTTATCTGCCTGGTTCCTATGGTTATTTGGATTTGCAATCAAATGGAGGAAACAAATGATTCCTAACTGGCTCCTAAGTTTCAAGATCCATCCCTCACACCACACATTGCTACACATAATAGGTTTACTCCTTTGGTTTGTCTCTATGTGGACTTTAGTGATAAGCCACGTTCTCCGGCATGGTGGCACTGGAAACTGAAGTTTCTGGAAAGAAGCAACAGTGATTGTGGAGAGGTTGGAGCGTTACATGTTGACAGTCAAATTCTCTTAGGCTAACAGTTCCTTTAACGGCCCATAGCCACCACTGTGTGTGACCTAACATTCTGTGGCTATGAGGTTAATCCTTTTGGAATGTGCAGATCCTAGCTTCACCCAACCCAACAGCTAAGAATGTCATCAGGCAGCACCTGAGACCTATAGCCGAGGTCTCCTCACTTTGCTGTAACCAGCTTACTTGTGTTTCTGTCAGTGTATTTGAAAAGCACCTTGTTCTATAACTATAAAACCTTCATGAAATTATTAACAAATGGGACATATAATTTGGGGTATCATAAATGTCACTCATATTTGGTTTCAGAATAAGCTATCTCTTATTTCCTTAGAGGAGAGAGTTGTGTATTTCTGATAACAGTACCTTCAGCAGACACGAGTTCTTTAGGAGACCCCATTGCTGTAAGAATAGGAGAGCCAGTCCTGAGTGCTAACATTTCTTTGCCTCACTCTGGGTAAGGCTGAAATTAATTGGCTCAAAGAATGAAAGTTGATGCTACCTGAAGCCTGATCTCTTGGCCCACATCTGGATTTTCACCTCTGAGTTACAGGCTTCTCGTTTGAGGGTCTCAGACCTAACACAGACACACTACACCTTCGACCCACGGATAGAAATGGTTTTCAAAGGAAACCGCATGACAGCAACGTCTTGCAGCAGAGGTGGGCTCAGGGTAGGACCTGAGATGCCCCGTGGGCTTCATGGTCTGGGCAGGCCTATGGCAGCATGCCAGGTTGGCAGAAGCAGGTGGTTCTGGGTCAACGAGGAGCAACCATCTTCAGATTGTGCAAATATATTCAAAGAAAACAGAAGTGAAGCATTGGCAACATCTTGATTTATCACATGGGACTTCAGAAATAAAATAGAATAAAATCAGTACGGCCTAGTGTCCCTACAAACCAAAGGGCTTCTGTAAATCAAAGACCTAGACTGAATACATTTCCAAGTGAGAAGAGTTCTTCCAAAGAACACTAGCTGGAAAATTTCTAATAATAAGCTAGGAAAAAAATAAGGATACAGTTTAACATATCGGTCAAAGAGAAAATACACCATTAAATTTTATGTGAGATGTTTTGCTTTTACAACAATTTTGTCCACTGAGGAAAACATATTTAAGGCTGTATATACTGTGGGGGCCATGTGACTCTTAGAACCGTTCCTGGTGTCTGTAAGACCTGAGGGAATGGTGGCAAATGCTACCAGGCCAGCTTATCTGGCAGAGTAATTATCAGTGAAATTAGCCAAATACTGAACGATGATACCATAGCAGCAAAAAGCATTGTCAGGCGGCTCCTTCACACCCACAGACTTATGCCTGGCAGCCTGATTGCTATCTTTTGCCTGCATATATTAATTTTCCAAACTTAATTAACAAACCATTTCTCTGTGTGTTAGAATTAAACTATTTAATTAATCTTCCTAAATAACCTCTGGTTAGTAAAGTTTACAGGTAAAATTAAATTTCTGAAGATGTATGTATTTATTTAAGTGCATGTATCATATTCCAGTGGTAGAAAAATCTCAAAGTTGTCATAAAGGCAACAGAAATATCTCACTGGGTATCTAAATCAGGCCTGCTGATTCAACCACCCAGAGTGATGGGTGGACAGAGGCTATAATCAATTGCCACTTGTAGCTCTAACATAAAAAAAAAGGTTTTCTAAAGCAGAAAATAAGTTTAAAATCCAGTGCCCATAGATATAGATAGAATTCTCTCTTTGGCTGGCATTGAGTTCATCCTCTGATCCAGCCAATCAGAACAGTTTAGAAAATAAAACTAAAGCAATGAAAGACACAGCTCTGTGATCCAGCCCAAGAGGACAGGCAGGCTGTGAGGAGCAGACTAGGAACCCCTCCCTGATGTTATCATTGAGCTGGAGACTGAAGATAAGACTCAACCAGGGGTGAGAAGAACCTGCCAAGGGAAAAGAACCAAAATGAAAATGCCAAGAGTCAGGATTTTGTTATTTTGAAAATTAAAAAAAATTGTTTTTAAATATATTTATTTATTTGAGAGACAGAGAGAACGGGCACGTCAGGACCTCTGCCACTGCAAATGAACTCCAGAAACATGCACCACTTCATGCATCTGGCTTTACATGGTACTGGGGAATTGGACCTGGACCATCAAGCTTTGCAATCAAGCTCTTTAACAGCTAAGCCATCCCTCCATCCCCTGGTTTTTCACAGTAGGGAGAGACGAGCTATTTCTAAGAGGCAGCTCTTGATGAAAGGCTCTGTTCCTCCCTGCTGATCCTATGACTGCTTTTGAGACCTGGGTAAAGGAGATTTCATAGAGGTCTCTTATTTTGTCAAATATTATAGTGGCATTTCCACTGTTCATTTTGGGGTGATTAATAAGCCATCATTCTTTCTAATGTAATTATGTAAATAAATTCTGTGATGGAAAACTAAAAAGAAAACCTAAAAATCTGAGTGTGAATTACACAGCCATGCTAAAGCCTATACAGTACCATTGGTAAGCTCTCAGAATCACATGGAGCCTTTGGAGAAAAGTGCAGGGAATATTTTCTGTTGTTTTTTTTTAAAGGCCTTAATAACATTAGAAAATGTTTATGAGCCTGAAACAAAAATATGTGTCTATAAATAAAGTTACTTTGTTGAGCTAGTGAAAAACTATGAATATATATATAATGAAACCTACATTTTCATGTCAGCAATGAGTCAAGATTCTTTGCAATTATTTTATTGCTATTGATCGTCTTCTCTTGCCCAGAGCATATGTCCATATTGGAGATTTATTCTTTGAGCGTTATGTTGTTAGCAACGGACAAATTATAAATTATTGGTCAGGATGTATGGTGTGGGCAGGAATCACGTCTTGTGCACATTGAAAAAGTCTCAGTGAGAACTTCCACAGCGACTTGCTCATAGAAAGTGCTTGGCTGCTGTTGTTAACTGATTGATGGCCACCAATCACCTGTCCTTCCTTTGTGTGGACACTATTTGGGGGGAGATGAGAGAATTTCGGGTAACATCTCTTTATACCATCCAGAAGGAAACGCTGGGGTCAAATTCCTCATTGTGGGTCTTCTTGGTCTTGGTCCCTTCTCATCTGGGAAGTCTCCACCCCGACCCCCACTTCATCTGGGAAGAGACAAGGAGAAGTCTCGGTGCTCTGGTGAGCCAGCGTTGGGGCCCTTTGCTCTGCGACTAGAGATAACGGTTGGATCAGAAAGAGCAGACACTGCCCATTCTGTGAGAAGTCATTTTGGCAGGCAGACGCGATGCTAATGTGAGCACAGACACTGAAATGCCAGATGTTCTCTGGTAACCCTGGAGAGGGCATGGTCAAACACGGTGTGCCATCTGTCCTGTAGCCATTAAGAATCACCTGGGGAAGGGGGCCCCGGCCTTCACTAGGAACCTTTGATTGGCTCCTTTATCATGATTTAAATATTTAAAGATCTCCTCTGATAATCTGGTTTGCTTATTCTCTCCTGATCATGTCCTAGAGATTGCATTTGGCTCTTGTGCCCCGCTTTCCTGGAAAGGGAAGGTGCTCGTGAGCAGCTCTCATGAGATCTTAGAGCAACGGGCTTCATGATTCAAACCGTCCATCACTCAGGCAGTCATGTCTTCTTATCCTGTTACATTCTTCTGGGACTGTGTCCTGTTTGATTTAGGAAAGACTGACCTCTAGAAATTTCCTTTCCAGAAGTGTACAGACTGCTTCCAGGAGCAGAGCCTGGGAGGTGAGAGAGCGAACGCCTTGCTGTCCCTATCTCAGGAGGGGGTTAGCCTTCTCTAGCACCTGGCTGAGGAAAAAGGAACCAGAAGAGAAGAATCTGAAGTCTGCAAAAGGCAGAAGAGAGGTAGAACTAGACCAGGCAATGGTTCTGTCGTAAAGACAAACAGTTATGTTCCCAGAGAGAGGGACGTTCATGATGCTGAAAGAACAAATGCTGGTCAAACAGCGAATGAATAACAGAGCAAGTGAGATAATGAGCACTTGAGCTCAACATGGCTAAACCCAAAACCATTATTTCCCTGAACTCAGTGGTTGTGTGTTGGGAGACCCCCAAGGTCATCCTCAAATCAGAAAGAAGGATGAGACTGTCTTGATTCATGCTCACGGCCTACTTTGCTATGGAAAAAGCTAAGGAGGATACAAGGCACTTGGGCTGAGCCTGTGGGAAACCAGGTTCAAGCATTCAAAGGTCCCCTCCCCGTGAGCCACACAGGAGGGACTTCACTCCCCATCCCCCGTAATGAGTTGTGACCCGTGGAAAGAGTTGCCAACTATGACAGCTTGTTAGGACCTCCGTGCTCAGGGGTTTTGTTGGAGTCTGATCACATAGGCCCTTTCTTCCCATTTGGCATGTTACACATTGCAGATTTCCAGCAAGAATTCCGCATAAGCCAATTGTTTTCACACATACTCCAGGCCGCATAGACTATGCTTACCAGTTAATATCAGTTACCCTGCTGACCAGTAGCTTCATGAAAAATTTCCAGAAATTACCAGGTTTGGGATCCAGGGAAAGTAATGAGTAAAGCTAGAACACGCATGTACACACACATGTAGACCCATGTGTGAAGACTTTAAGGGGGATTTCTAAGTTGAAGATACATGAAAAGTTGGAATGAATGCCAGGTGGCATTGGGGGCTGTTTTTTCCCCCCATCGAGCCAGCAGAATCAGAAGGCAAAACTAGCATCCAAGAAGGTAAATTTATGTCTCACCAGCTCAGGCCCAGGGTGGTTTTTACCGGGTGTCCTCCATAAACTTATGTGTTCTGAATGGTGGCAATTTGGGAGCCTTGCTAGAGGAGGTGTGTTTCTGGCGGTGGCTCTCGCTTCCTAGTGTAAGTCAGCTCATTCTCCTGCTACTGTTTGTCACTGATGTCCAGCCTCTTCTCGACCATCTTCCATCTTGCCCCTGCCATCATGGAGCTTCTCCTCTAGACTATAAGCCAAAATAAATCCTTTCCTCCCTTCAGCTGCATTTGGTCGGGTGCTTTTTGGCAGTAATGAGATGGTAACTACAGCAGTCCGATTCAGGAGAAAAGTCATTTGCCAGCAGAATAATGAACTCTCTCTGGGGAATGATAACTTCATTCAAAGTGCAAAGTCATAGCTCTACTTTCTCATATATGATACGTAGCATACCATTGAAAATCCATACAACAATAAAGCATGGAAAAAACTAAAAGATGAACAGATCGTAGAAACAGGCATGGAAACAACAAAATAGTTATTGTGCATTAACATTAAATGCCTAAAACTAATGTGTTCAGGATATAAAATGACAAATTAGAGATATAGAGAGAGCTAGGAAGCATACAAATGAATTCCAGTGAAACTCTTCAAATGGAAAGCTGAAAAGTGATACCGAAATCTAAATCAATGAGAGTAACATCGTAGTAGGGGACCACAGAGAGGATTTGAAATTGGGGACCAGAAGAACAGGGAAATTAACACACAAAGTATACAAGAGATATGTTGAAATTAATGCATAATGCCTTGAGTACAGATCTAATTGTAGTCCCAGACAGATAGTAGAAGGAAAATGGAAGGAAATAATACTTGAAGAAGTAATGGTCTGTTTGTTTTCAAAAGCTTAGAAAACATTAAACTTGAAATCCAGGCCCATGAGCCTTGAACAGCATATTTATAAATAAGACCATGGCTTTCCAATTCTGAATACCAAAGACAAAAGGAAGTGTTAAAGCAGTCAGAGGGGTGGGAAGGCAGGTTGCTTTGGAAAGAAACAAGAAGACCAAAAATGGAACTTTTCTTTCTTAAAAAAATATTTATTTATTTATTTGCAAGCAGAGAGAGAGAGAGAGAGAGAGAGAGAGAGAGAGAGAGAGAGAGAGAGAGAGAGAGAGAGAGAGAGAGAATATGAATGTGAATGTGAATGGGCACAGTAGGGCCTCGAGCCATATTGCAAACAAACTCCAGATGCATGTGCCACTTTGTGCATCTGGCTTTTTGTGGATACTGGGGAATTAAGCCCAGGTTGTTAGGCTTTGCAGGCAAACACCTTAACCACCGAGCCATCTCTCCAGCCCCAGAACTTTTCTGAGCCATGAAATCCAGGGGCTGTGAATCTAGAACTTATAAAAATGTTATTTAAATTTTAAGGTGAAACAGAAAGCACTTTGTGAGGAGCAATGACTAAGAGAACTTTCCAGGAGCCTCGTCCACTAAAGGAAATAGCAAGGGGGACAAACATGATCCCAGATGGAAACAGAGCTGGCAGGAAGATGAGTAGAAGACGTAGGAGGAATTACGTGAACTATAAAAGCACAGAAAGAAATGCACTGAGGTGCTCGCTAGTCATGATGAAGACCTAAGACATAAGAAGACCTGCACAAGTTTTGGGACATGAGTACATAAAGCCTGCAGAGTCACTATATTGTGAATCCATAAGCAGTTCCCCGACTACAGCCTTGTTGAGACCACCCTCATCCCTTTCTCCTGACAGACTGTACCCTGTCCCCAGGCCTCCCTACCTCTCCTCTGCCCCATACAGCTGTTCCTGTCCACTAGCCATACGATGCTCAGAGAGTCCCTTTTCCTTGCTCACACACAACTGGATGAGGTGGCTGTTCCTAGAATTCTCCCTGATCAGTGGAGGGTAAAGGGATGAGCAGGTCAGCCATTCAACTTTGTTCCGTCACCACAGCTTGTCACCTGGCAATCGCCCTGGGTCACAGGGCCATCCATCTCCCTCTCTACCTTTGCACAGGGCTTTCGTGCACGTCTCGGAGTAGTTTGCCTTTTTTCTCTGTAGTTTACCACTTTCCAACTTCTGAAGTCCCTTAAGGTGCTAGTTTAACAAGGAGTGTCCTTCTTTATCAGAACATTATTGAGTTTAATACTTTAAATGTGTAGAAAGTGGATGGCAGGGGACTCTGTCACAGGATACCGCACCTACCAGTTAGGAGCTGGAGACTTCTTCTGAGGCTACTATTGTAGACAGCCACACACGACTGGGAGGAACCTCCAAACCAGGCACAGTTATGGCAGGAAAGGCTTTATTGAAGCTACAGATCCAGGGGAAGTTCCATAATGGGGAAAGTGCCTGGCCTCCCATTCCACAGTCCAAGCAGAGAGAGGAAAACCGTCACCAGCACCACACACACACACACACACACACACACACACACACACACACACACACACACACACACACAAGCAAACAGCTGGGGGAAGAAAAGAGATTTCCTTCCCCTTTATATAGCCTTAGGGTGGGGGTCTTGAAACACTTTCCCAGACTTGTTGGTCTCTGGAATTTCCTTCCTGCACTGCCCTCCCAGGAAGAGATGTTTGTTTCTAGCTCCCCAGAGCCTCCTTACACCCTGCACCCTAAAGAGAGGGCTGCCTTCCTGTAAACAACCTTAGAGACCCACCCAAGATTACTAAACAGTTCAAGTTGAAAACAAAACTTAACCATCACAAGTCCACCCTTGTCAACTTGACATCAAACCATATCTTCTTACATCATACTGAATTTCCAAATGAAGACAGTAACAAGATCGAAATTTGGCCTAACATGATATAACTACCCACACACAACTAGAAATGCATAATCATCTCCCCCAACGCAAGGCAAGATCCCTTGAGGGATCTTTTAAAGTCTAATGGCACAGAGTAAACATTTCCAACTGCTATGAACCATAACAAAGAGACTGGACAGCACAAACTCCACAACCATTAGGCAAACATCAAACACCTGAAGTTCAAGTCTGATATCACAAGCAGTGGCCATTCTCCAGATTTTCCAATTCTGCCCTTCCGTCTTGGCTGAGTAGCTGGGGAAAACTTCCATCCTAGTTAACAGTGTTCCATGGTCATCCTTGCACAATCCTGCTATGCCCAAAACATCTTTGGGTCTCCATTGCAAACCAATGACTTCACTTGCTGATCAGAGACTTCATGTCCTGTTCCATGTACCACATCTCAGCAGTGGATCCTGGAACCATGTGCACTTCATGGCCCACTCCACGCATGCATTTCTCATGCTTCCTAAAGCAATATTAGGTATGTAGTACACAGCCATGTTGTCAATCCAGGAACGAAAATAAATCCTGACCTTGAAGAGCAGGTTTCTTCCTTTCAGTCAGTTCTTTCCAAGAGAGTTTGCATAGTCCTTCCTGGGTGGAAACACCTCAGACATCATTTCCATTGCTTCAGTGTATAGCAGTTCAGCATCTTTGTTAGGATGGCTAATGTGTTGAAAATAGCAGCTTCAGTCACCTAAAGCCAGTCTTTGTGCCAGTAAGTTAAACTTCCTTGAATTTTTCCAACTTTAAATATTAAGTTCTCAGTTCCATATCATTAGCCAAACACATCAGTCCAATCCTTAAATTCAACCTTGACCAAACTAAACTCTCTGGGCATCGGCAGTAGAACACATCCACTTCTTATTCCAGTAAGACAGTTCCAATAAAGTCCTCTGCAGTCTCTCCTTCCCCTTAGAAAGTTCACAAGCCAAGCCTCCAAATGCGATTCTCTCTGCATTTAGCATCTTCACACTCTCACCAGACCAGTCCATGAAACATGGCTTACTGCTCTGGAAGTTATCTTCATTTGCAACTACCAAATCCATGTCCATTCCTCCAACATACGAGTTCCATCATAAGAAGACCAACATCCACACAGTGAGATTCTTCTCAGCAATATCACCCCAGGTCCTGGTACCAAAACTGTCATAGCCACACACCACTTGGATGAATCTGCAAACCAGGCAGAGTTATGGGAGGAAAGGATTTATTGAAGCTACAGATACAGAGGAAGTTCCATAATGCTTCCCCGAATTTGGGGAAGAATGAGATTTCCTTTCACTTGCAACCCTACCCCAGCTTTGTTGGCTTCCAGAATATCTGGAATTTCCTTCCTGCACTGCCCTCCCAGGAAGGGATGTTTGTTTCTAGCTTCCCTGAGCTTCCTTACATCCTGCCCCTGCTGAGAGGCTGTCTTCCTGTGAACATCCTCAGAGACCCGCCCAAGATGATTAAACAGGTCAAGTGGACAACAAAACCCAACTACCTGTCACCCTCTTGTAATGGGTTAGAAAGTCTGCATGAGCATTTTTCTCCCTCTCTCAAACAGGTGCTGACTATATTCTCTCGGGATTACTGGGTCCTCTTGGTCTCTCATTCACATATATGTTCAAGGATGATTTTTTAAATAATTTTTAAAATTTTATTATTTGGAACAGAGAGAGCAGAGAGAGAGAGAGAGAGAGAGAGAGAGAGAGAGAGAGAGAGAGAGAGAGAGAGAGAGAGAGAATAGGCATGCCAAGGCTTCCTGCTACTGTAAACTTACTTCAGACACATGTACCACTTTTTAATATGACTTTAGGTGGGTATTGGAGAATTGAACCTGGGTTGTTAGGCTTTGCAAGCAAATATCTTAACCACTGAGCCATCTCCCCCAACTGTACTTATGTATTTTTCTTTTTCTTTCTTTCTTTCTTTCTTTCTTTCTTTCTTTCTTTCTTTCTTTCTTTCTTTCTTTCTTTCTTTCTT
>PVHP010024372.1:0-26536 GCA_004024765.1 Zapus hudsonius
GTCTTGCATGACCATTGCCTAGACCCCGTTGTCTCCTTAGCGGTTAAAGTTAGTGAGACAAGGGCTGGGAAGATGGATCCAAGGTAAAGCACTTAAAGCAGGTGCATGAGGGCTGGAGTTAGGCTTCTCAGCACCCACTTAAATCCTAGTGGGTGTGGAAGTTCCCTTATAATCCCATTTCTCGGGGAAAACAGAGACAGGTGATCCCCGGGCAAACTGGCTGCTTTATTAGCTGAAATAGCGAGCCCTGGGTTCAAATGAGTGACCCTGCCTCAGGAAATGAAGTGGAGAATGATACAGAAGACACCTGATGTCAACCTCTGGCCTCCACAGGCATCCAGCACATATGTGCCCACATGCATATGAACGTATATGCAAACATGCACACATGCCTGCAAAAACTAGTAAATATACCATAGGAAAATTATTTCCTTGGGCCTTCTAACCTCGGTGTTCTTGCCACAACACCAGGATGATATCAGCAATGTCATTATGTTTATTGATCTTTGGTGGGGCTACTATTTCCTCTGAGCCCTTCTCTGTTCTCGTGCTTCCTGCCTCATGGGATTTCCAGTTACATAGTTCTTTAGGAGACAAATCCCAAGGATTTGTTAATGTGTACACGGTATTCTCCCAGGTATTGTGGGAGACAAGGTCTGTCAGACACATTCTGTGTGCCAGAGTTGCTGAGCCTGTAGTAGAGCTGGTCATAAATACCTATCCACACTGTGTGTGACACCCAGAGAGGAGGAAAGGGAGCTGTGAGAAGTGTGTAGGGGAGTGATTGATTCCTGTGCACCATGATGTGAGGAGAGGATTCTGAGAATGTCAGTTCAAGTGGGCCCATGGGAGCCGTGTCATTGCTACCTTTCACTGTTCTGTCTCCCTGTCATTTCATGAAGTTCATTTTCTTTGTTCGTGGGGCTGAGGGTAACTCATTGCATTCAGTGTCTTTCACCACTGCACTTCGTGAGACAGAAATAACTTATGCCCCTGGATTCAAAGCAAAATTCTTATTTGCTTTTTTTAACATCATACACAGTGGTCTACAAGTATGAGGGCTTGAGCTAGGTTCTCATCACCCCCATAAACCCCAGGTAGGGTGACAAGGTAATCTCAGCACTGAGGAGGCAGAGACAGGAGGATCCTTGGGACTTGACTCAGGTTCAGTGAGAGACCCTGTCTTAGAACAATTACATGGAGTATAATTGAGGGCAATAGCCTATGTCAACCGCTGATCTCCACATGCATGCGTATCCATGTGCACTCCTGTATACACATGCACACACTCACAGACAAAGACACACGCAACAAACTACTCATTTCATCGCCTCTCTTCTACCTCTCCATGTCATGATTTCATTGCAGTGTTGTAGTTAACTTTGGGAATGGCTGGTGATTTTTCTCCCCTGTTCCCTTTTGCTTGGTCATATGGTGGGTGTGAATTATCTGGTGACGTTCAGAAGTGCAGCCGTAATATAAGAAGTAACTGTAACTGACCTACGTCCACATCGCCCCATGGTTCCTGAGAGTGATCATGGTTCTTTCTATGTCTTGTGTTTAGTAAATTGGCTGGATCACAGCCGAACGTTCAGGGAACAAGGAGTAGATGAAAACGAAACATTGCTGCTCAGACGGAAGTTCTTCTACTCTGACCAGAACGTGGACTCCAGAGACCCAGTGCAGTTGAACTTGCTTTATGTCCAGGTAGAGTATTTACTGCTCAGGTGAGCCCAGCCTCTGTAGCTCTGGTCTCTCAATGGTTCACATAATCCAGTGTCCAGAAATAATGTGATCAGATAGGTTTGATATGGGAATTGGACATAAGCTACTGGCCATTCATCACCCACCCAGCTATTGAGCCTCTGTGTGGCTTCCCTGGTTGGGACCTGGTGCCAGCACTGTCTTCTGCCTGGCATTAGAGGACTATTTATTTAACTGGCCCAGCCATTCCAAATGCACTAAGGCACTGTTAGCTAGCATCTTAGAATGCAGAGGAATAGCTGTCAAAAACTCATCACTTCTCGTCAATGCAAAGCTCTCTTCTCAATAACCCTTTATGTCTTCATTGTCATCTAATTGTTTGCGCTCAGATAATCATTCAGCACTTCTGAATTGCTGTCTGTCAGCACATCATGGAAGATGTGGGCTTTGCACTAGCTTGTCTCCCATTTTTCCTCTGACTTGAGGAACACGTCATCTGAACTTCTTCAGCACTTCTTCCCACCCAGACTTCCTTCCCTCCTCCTCTCCTTCCTTTTCCTTCCAGCTACTGCTTGTGTGCCCCTAGAAATAACACAGGGGTTGATGGCTGCAGCCATGCCCTTTGATGGTATTTGAAAGAAAAGTTTATTCATTTATGCACTATAAGTTGGTAAATCCCCTTACCCGTTACATAATCATTTGTGTATTTTCTGTGGCTGCAGTCGTGATCCAGTGGCAGAAGTCAAAAATCAAGTCTTAAAACATTCACTGTTTGTTGCCTCTGGTTTAATGGAAGAATGGTGAGGAAAGAGTCTGGAAGGCCAAAGGAAGGGAGAGTCCAGGACAATAAAAGGTGCTGATGCATTCAAGGCCACAAATGTCTGTCTGAGGATGATCTGGGTATCATTTAGCCACAGAAAAGGAAGGCAGACGGAGGAGGGATAAACAACAACAGCAAGTGTGGCACCAGAGAACGGAGAGAAGGACATCAGCTATAGTAACTGTCTTGTCAATATCTTTACTATCGCGTCACTGGCTGGGTGTGCTTTATGCTTGCCCTCGATCACATTGGTGGGTTAGATGGAGGTTGGGGTGGTTTTACTTCTTTATTGGGTTTTATTCTGCCAACTTTATAACTTAGGCTCATATAAAGTAAATTATGTTTCTAACTCAGCCCAGATGAACCTGGCCATCCCATGAGACTTTTCTTTGTCTCTTCATTTTTCATCATCTCTTCTGCCTTCCTAGATTTATCAGCAAGCTTTCCTTCAGATATGCCAGACACCTGGAATGCTTTGCAGCTCTTGCCCACTTTGGGCAAGATCTTCTTTTCCTTTGGCCTTGGTTCTACTGTGCCCCCATCCTCACTATCATCTGCTAGATCTGAGGGCCTATAGCACCTGTCCTTGCTCTCCCCTGGATCCCTGTGCTCAGGCAAGAATGTGTCAACTTGGGAGAAATGTCACCCCTTCCAGGCCCCTAACACTTATCCTTGCTCCTGTGTTTCAGGCTCGGGATGACATCTTGAATGGCTCCCACCCTGTCTCCTTCGAGAAGGCCTGTGAGTTTGGTGGATTTCAAGCCCAGATACAATTTGGACCTCATGTGGAGCATAAACACAAGCCTGGATTCTTGGAGTAAGTGACCTTTTGTTCCTGTTTTCTTTCTCACTTCTCCTCTCCTTTGTACCTGTTTTTCTTGGCTTGAGGTACCCACAAAATACACCCTCATTTCTGTCAGTTGTGAGAATGTTGGCTTTCACTCAGTTGAGTGTGAGACCAAAAATCTGGAGAAAAGTAAAACCCCTAGAAATTCAACATAGGAGTGACCAAAGACCAGGTCTGTTCAGGGTCCTGGCAGTGGGAAAATCTTCCTTTGCCAAGGAGTCTGCCACTGCCCTACCAGCTGGTGTCCAGCCTGAGCTAGGGTCTGTGACATTGGGAAATTCCTTTCCTCTACTGCCTGTCACCTCTGCTTATTAGCACATTGCTAAATCATTGGCTTGAGACTCCTGCCTTAGCATGAGTCTAAAAGATGCAGGCTTGTATTCTCTATTAGAATCCTGTGAGCTCTTAGTTGTTTCAAAGGTGCAATGTGAGCTGGGAGACGGATGGCACAGCGGTTACAGTGTTTGCCTGAGAAGCCAGCTGGCCTGGGTTCCTGTTAGTGTGTTTTCCAGATGAGTTGTCTGACCAAAGTGCTCCTCAGGACTGGTTTCTCCATGGCTGCTCTGGCTTTCTTCTGTAGGACCCACAGGAAACATGCCTTTCTGTTCTGTGACATCACATACCTTGTTAATGGTTATGTGCATGTGACCTTCTCATGGTTTCCACAGTCCCACATTCAAGCCTCAAAGCTATGGGCTGGAGAGATGGCTCAGCGGTTAAGGCACTTGCCTCCAGTGCCTAAGGCCTAAGGGTTCAATTCCCCAGTACCCACATATGCCAGACCCACAAGGTTGTGGCCCTGGTTCTCTCTCTCTCTCTCTCTCTCTCTCTCTCTCTCTCTCTCTCTCTCTCTCTCTCTCTTTCTTTGCTTGAAAATGAATAAAATATTTTTTTAAAAAAGCTAGTCCCTGGACTATTATCTGAGGTCATAAACTTGAGGATTATGGCCACGGGTGTTAATAAACACCAAACCCAGCTACATCTGGAAGGAAACAAGATTTGGCTTGTTTCCAGAGTGAATGGTGAAGAACAGAAGAAAATGGAGGGCAGAAGAGGAAAAAACTGTCAATCAAATCCTTCCATAGTGGCAACCATGTAGCTCTGGTGGGAGGAGGGATCCAACCAGAAGCATTGGTCAGGTGCCTGAGTGATGCTAATTGACACTGTCCTGGTCCTTCTGAGCACTGACTGGGCAGGTGCCTATTCTCAGGAAACTCCTTCTAAATGGATGATGAAGATGTGGCATATTTACACAATGGAGGTTTATTCTTCTGTAAAGAAAAATGAAGTTGTGAAGTTTGTGGGACAGCTCTTTCTGAAGAAAGCCGGATGTGATGTGCAAAGAAGAAGCAGGGAAAGAGCAGTGTGTTTAGTTACTTTAAAGAGTTGTGTGGGCAGGAAGGATGGCTCAGTGGACCACTTGCTTGCAGCATAAGCAGGAGGACCTCAATTTGAATTCCCAGCACTCACTTAAAATGCTGGGCATTGTAACCCCAGCACTGGATAGACAGAATTGGGAATTTTCAGCTCAGTGGCTAGCTAGGTTAGCCAAATCAATGAGGTGTAGGCTCAGTGAGTAACCATAGCTCAAAAAATAAGGTGGAGAAGCAATTGAGGAAGGTGCCTAGGTTGACTTCTGGCCTCAATACGTATGTGCACACACACATGAGCATGCCTATATACAGAGACACACACAAATAAAGGTTTTGTGCAAATAACTTCTGCCTTCTAACAGTGGGCTCTGTCACTTTCAGAGGCATTTCTACCCTCAGGACAGAGTCATCCCTTTCCCTCGAGCACAGTTAGGACGGTACTTCACGCTGACATTACCAAGCCCCTTGGTCTTGGTACTGTCATCAGTTATGCCATTATGAGTATTACTTTGCTGATGACCACATGTACAGAGTCACAGATGACTCTGGATCATTGGGTTAATCTGAACAATGTCCTGTTGTATAATTTTCTATCCCAGTAAGGATGTCCCATCCTAACAGTTACAGCAAAAGTTAAGCAGGTGCATTTGCATTTGAGAGGCTTTTCTGAGATTTCAAGATGAAACTCATAGGCCTTTGCATGGTATATGTGTCCTTACCCAGAATCTAAATTAAAGTAAGCTTGTTATGCCTCGTAGCAATTATTTTACCTTATGAATTTGATTTACTTTTTTAATTAGACCCAGTCTAGTCTAGATAATGAAGCTTTCCTATTTAATGCAGATATTTAATTCTGTGTGTTCTTGCTCATACTGTATAGGTGAACTTGCTGAGGAGGTAAGGTGCTTTAAATTAAAACAAACCAGCAGGGCCATGTTCTCCTGATGTGTAACTTGGATGTTGGATTCTGTTGTTTTCTGGGCTGTCCCCAGTGACTGGCAGGGATGGTTGTAGACCCTTTGTGGCATTTTGCATTCAGCCTTGGTGTGTGCAATGCACATGAAGAAGTCAGAGTTTACAGACACAATTACGGGAAGGTTGGATTTGTGACTGGATCAGGCTGAGGAAATAGCCACCAAAAAATTCAATCACGTCATTTGTGAGTGAGGTATGAAAGGGCGTGCCTAACAAGTATATTTATTTTAATTTGTAAAAATAATATTTGTCTAGTGTTTTTGTTCAGTGTGAGCATAAGAGGAAATTTGATGAAAATCTCTTTCAGCTTTTTTTTCAAGCTGTCCAGTGATTTCTGGACTCAATATACTTTAATGAAAGTACTCAGAAAAGTAAAGATTAGTGCTGGGCATGGTGGTGTCTGCCTCTCATTTCAGCTCTCAGGACAGCAAAGCAGGAGGATCCCTGCATGTTTGGGACGAGTTGGTCTACATAACAAGTTTCAGGCTAGCTTGGACTACATAGTGAGAAGAGCCTGTCTCAGAAAAACAAAAAAGGAAGGAATGAAAGGAGGCAGGAAGGGAGGAAAGAAGGAAAGAAATGAAAGAGGGAGAAATGGGAGGGAGGAAAA
The DNA here is from genome assembly GCA_004024765.1 of Zapus hudsonius. Classification (NCBI taxonomy): domain Eukaryota; kingdom Metazoa; phylum Chordata; class Mammalia; order Rodentia; family Dipodidae; genus Zapus; species Zapus hudsonius. The sequence goes on from PVHP010024372.1 coordinate 6,330, forward strand.
TCAAAGACAAAAAGACCTCATGGTTTTCCAGGGTTTAAGGGTTACTTAATGAACTATCTATCCTTTAGATGGATAAATGGATGCTAAAGGAAGGAGAGAGAGAGAGAGAGAGAGAGAGAGAGAGAGAGAGAGAGAGACAGACAGACAGACAGACAGACAGACAGACAGACAGACAGACCAGAACTTATCAGGAGCTGGAAGTCAGAAGAAAGCCAAATCTCCCAAAATGAGTCTGATGTCCTTATCACGTGACATTTTTCCTTATGTTACCTGACTAGAGTCCCAGAGAGGGGCATTTCATTGGAGCACAAAGTAACTACAATACATCTTTAACACTCGTGGGCTTGCCTCATACTCTGCGTTCAGAAAGTGCTTGCAGAAACCCTGCCATACCTTCCTTATTCAGTGAGGACTTACGTGTGTGAGTGACTGAGCCTATTCAAGGAAGACACAAGGGAGACAGCACATCCTAATTCCTGGCTGATTTCAATCCACAGGTTATGTGGTGAGTAGGCATAGAATATGGGTGTGGTGGAGATGCCAAGCTTGACTCTGATTCCAGGAAGCAGAGTGGCTGCTTAGGATGTTGACAGTGATGGCAGTGCAGACCATGACAGCTACTATGGATTGTTTCTAGAAATGTGGGAAGAATATGGTATGAGAAGCAAAGTTGGCAAAAGAAACTAAATAGGTCACAAAATTAAAGAATTAACACCTAGGACAGTAGCAACACAAACCATAACTATGACTCATTTCATGACCATGAAAAGCCTTTAAGATACTGTCAGAGCCCTCCATGGACCCTGTTATATTTATGAAGGTGAGAGGAACCGATGAACTTTACACATGAAGTTATGTCTATGTGATTTAATTGAGGGTCACTCCTGGTGATAGGTATGAAGTTCACTGTACACATTTTCCCACACTTTCGTGTGTTTAAAGTCACACACACAGTCAGTGTTGGGGGGGGGGGGGTTGAAGTTAGCCTAAAGAAGAGAAATAGACTATAATTAGAAGCAATGAGGAAAAACCAGGCGTTAGAAATCCTTTAACAAAATTCAGTGGCTGGTCAAAGCAAGCAAACATAAACTGACGATAACTTTCAAAGTAGTTGGGGGTGAAAGCATGCAGACACCTTCACCATTTCAATGGGTGCAGGGACAATTATGGGAACAAAGCTGTTGAAAAAATTCTAGTCTATAGAAGGTACACAGTGTGATATTGAAAGTATTTTCAAAATCAGCATATAATAGATAGTCTCATTTTGAGTAAAACTTTTAAAATTTATTTCTAAAAGACACACTTTAAAGTATAAGGACAATAACGTTTAAAGGAAATATATAACAAACATGAGAATATGATAATACTTAATTCCTAAACATGAACATTGTCATGGTTTGATACAGGTGTCCCCCACAAACAATTGAATGTGTTCTGATAGATCCATCCTCAGCTGATGGCAGTTTGGGTTTTACAACCTCGATGAAGCTGTGTTGTTGGGGGTGGGCTTATGGGGGTCATGAGCCAGCTTCCCCTTGCCAGTATTTGGCACACCTTCCTGCCGCTGTTTGCAGTGCTGTGGCAGAGGTGATGTCTACCCCTCTGCTCATGCCATTGTTTTCCCTGCCAGGATGGAGTCTCCCCTCGAGTCCATAAGCCAAGTAAACCCATTCCTCCATAAGCCACTTTTGTATGGGTTCTTTCTAAGCAGCAACTACAAAGCTGACTGCAACAAACATTCACAAGAGAAATGAATAATACGAAAATCTAAACCAATTTTGAAAGAAATTGCCTTAGTTTTAATGTACAGATAATAAAACAAAGCTAGGCTCAGGTTATTTCAGACAATAAAGAAACAAACAAACAAACAAAAAACCACTCATCTTAATTTGAAATTAGCAGAACTATGGTACCAAATCTTAGTAATGTGATTAAACTGAATATAGATATACTCCCCACAGAAGTTAAGATATTAACAAACAGTCCCTTGTGATATATGTTTATATAACTGGAAAGGCTATAGCTAAATAGTTTGACTTGTTCAATGAACACTGAGTGTCCACCATGTGGTAGACTCTTAGCACTGGGGGACACAGCATTAAAGCAGCCCACCATTCCTGCGCTCCTGCCCCCTGGCCCTTACACGCTGGTGCAGCGAAACAGATCATAAATGATGACAAGGCAGAATCAATACATGAAATAGCAACGAGTGCCCAGATACAAATAAAGCAGAAAGGGAGAACAGTGAGAGCATGTGTCTTAGCAGAACTTGCCATTTCTCAATCAAGGATGCTCAAGAAACACGGCACAGAGAAGACAATATCTGAGCATTTTGGTTTAAAATTAGTAAATGAAATTTTTAGGGGCTGAGGAGATGGCCCAGCAGGTAACAACACTTGTGGAATCACAAAACCTTGAGTGTGCTCTAAAAAGCTGGGCATGGTTGTGCTGAAAGAGGGGGGATCACTGGGAGCCCCTTTACAGCCAGTCTAACTGAAATACAGTGGGAACTCCAGATTCGTGACAAAGAGGCATCAGAGTGATGGAGGAGATCACCCTACTTCTTCCCCTGCCCTCTGTGTACATGCCACAATGTGTGCACACACATGCACACTGTACATACTACACACACAGAGTAATTTTTTAATTAAGAGAAAAATGTACTTTTGTAACTTACCATGTGAAAAACAATGCTTTACAGGGGAAGGATTACCTTGAAAGAGGAGGGTCCTCAGGGTGCTGGGATGGAGTGGGGGACAAGCGAGGATAATGAGATGGGAAAGTGATTACATCACTGTTTGTTCATACATTACCGTTTCCATTGTTTCAAACCTTTTAAAAAAAAAGATTAATTATGGGAGAAGGGTGAATTTGATCAAATGAAACAATTTTGAAACAAACTTAATGGCACCAGGAACACACGATGGGGCAACCTCCTCAGCCTGGTAAAGCTTGTCTGTAACAGTGTGATGGTTGATAACAGAAGCCTGTCTGCGCTCTGGGGTCAGAAAAGAAGCCTGCAGTCAGAGCTGCTTGTCAACGCGGATGCCCAAACAGGTTCTGTAAGAAAGTAGCAAATGGGACTGGAGAGATGGCTCAGCGGTTAAGGCACTTGCCTCCAGTGCCTAAGGCCCCGGGTTCAATTCCCCAGTACCCACATATGCCAGACCCACAAGATGGTGGCCCTGGTGTTTCTCTCTCTCTCTCTTTCTCTCTCTCTCTCTTTCTCTCTCTCTCCTTGAAAATGAATAAATAACTTTTTTAAAAAATTAAGTGGTAAATGACACCAAGATTAGAAAAACAAATTGTCATTACTTCCAGATGATTATCAGCACAGATAATGAGGTCAGTCTACAGAGAAGTTTGTTAGCTAAGCAAGTTCTGCAGAAAAATAAATAAAAAATGAGTGTCATGGTTTGATCCAGGTGTCCCCCACAAACAAATGAATGTGTTCTGATAGATCGATCCTCAGCTGATGGCAGTTTGGGTTTTACAACCTCGATGAAGCTGTGTTGCCAGGGGCGGGCTTATGGGGTTATAAACCAGCTTCCCCTTGCCAGAGTTTGGCACACCTTCCTGCCGCTGTTTGCAGTGCTGTGGCGGAGGTGATGTCCAGCCCTCTGCTCATGCCATCGTTTTCCCTGCCAGAATGGAGTCTCCCCTGGAGTCCCTAAGCCAAATAAACTCATTCCTCCACAAGCCGCTTTTGTTTGGGTTCTTTCTGGGCAGCAACTAAGAAGCTGACTGTATGTAGTCAACAAGAAAAAAAAATGTAATTGGAAAAAGAAAATACTTTTTATAATAGTAGAAAAAAGTTTAATTTATCTAGGATAAAGTAATCCAGTGATTCCTAAGAACTAGCCGATAGCTGATAACAGTTTATTGAGGAGCACGAAAGGTGTGTGTGATCAACTGGAGTGATTTGCTATATTAGCAGCACATCAGATCAGATCAAACAGTTCTCCCCAATTTATAGATTCACTTCAATTTCAACCAAAATCCATCCTACTTATCTATCAGAAAACACACTTTTTAAAAACCTTTTAAATTTTTTAAAAATATTTTTATTTATTTGCAAGGAGAGGAGGGAGGGAGGGAGGGAGGGAGAGAGAGAGAGAGAGAGAGAGAGAGAGAGAGAGAGAGAGAGAGAGAGAGAGAGAGAGAGAGAGAGAGAGAGAGACTGAATCCCAGGGCTTCCAGCTACTGCAAATGAACTCCAGAACTCCAGATGCATGCACCATTTTGTGCATCTGGCTTTACGTGAGTACTGGGGAATCGAAGCTGGGTCATCAGGCTTTGCAGGCAAGCTCCTTAACTGTTGAGCCATCTCTCCAGCCCTTAAAAAACTTTTATTGACTATTTTCATACAAGTACATAATGTATTTTAATCATAATACCTTCTTTTTCTTTCTTCTCTTATGCCCTTTCCACTGAACCCCTTCTTTTAATTTGTTGTTATTTTACGCCCTCTTCCACCATCCGTGATGTTGATGGGCCTAGTATTGTGCAGCCGCCCTGAGGTCACAAATGCTGTGGCCACTTCATGTCTGGAATAGTGTTGCCGTGCACTCCTCCCTATCCTCTGGCTCTTCCATTCTTTCTGCCGCCTCTTCCATATTGTTCTCTGAGTCTTGGAGTGGGTGATTAGAGGTGTCTTATTTAGTGTTGAACACTCAACAGTCACTTATTTTCAGCACTTTGCCAAGTAGCAAATATATTTTTAAAGATAGCAATAAATCTGGTTTTTTAGCCCGGCGTGGTAGTGCACGCCTTTAATCCCAGCACTAGGGAGGCAGAGGTAGGAGAATCGCTGTGAGTTCGAGGCCAGCTTGAGACTCCAGTGAATTCCAGGTCAGCCTGAGTTAGAGTGAGACCCTACCTTGAAAAACAAAACCAAAAAAAAAAAAAAATCTGTTTTTTTTTTTTAATTAACTAGTTAAGGCTGAGGAAAAGCCAAGGTTAAAGGCACTTGACAGACTCACAGAACTATCATGATTTGTTATTTAAAAATGTTATTTTTTTTCTTTGAGGTAGTGTCTCACTCTAGCCCAAGCTGACCTCAAATTCAATTCCTACCTCTGCCTCCCGAGCGCTGTAAAAATATGATATTTAAAGCACTATATTTTCATAGTATACCGTTCAAAAGATTTTTAAGGCTGAGCGTGGTGGTGGTCCACACCTTTGATCTCAGCATTGGGGAGATAGAGGTAGGACGATTGCCATGAGTTCAAGGCCACCCTGAGACTACACAGTGAATTCCAGGTCAACCAGGACTAGAGTGAGACGCTACCTCGAAACCCCCCCCCCAAGAAAGAATTTTAAGGGGCTGGAGAAGTGGCTTAGCAATTAAGTATGCTAACTATGTAAGCACGGGGGCCTGAGACCGCTCAAGTTCAAATTTCCAGCTCCCACACAATCAGCTGGGCATGGGCACACATGCTTATAACCCCAATTCTGCTGAGACAGCAGAGACCCCAGAATCTTTGAAGCCCTGCAAACTCTAGAATCGATAACAGGAGATCCTGGCTCAGCATAAGAACAGGCAAAGAGCCATGGAGGGGGACACTGAATGTTTGATTCCAGCCTCTGCAGGCGAGTGACGAACCCCTGCGTGTGGGGCACCACAGAGCATGTATGGGTGCCTCCATGACACTAGACATTATACTACACCCATCACATTCACGTGCACAAACAAGGAATAAAAATAATTTAAGGGCTGAAGAGATGGTTTAGCGGTTAAGGCATTTGCCTGCAATGCAGAAGGATACAAGTTCAATTCACCAGTGCCCATATAAAGCCAGATGCACAAGAGGGCGCATGCATCTGGAATTCATTTGCAGTGGCTGGAAACCCTGGAGCTCCTATTCTCTCTGTTTCTCTGTCTGACTTTCTCTCTCTCTCTCTCTCTCTCTCTCTCTCTCTCTCTCTCTCTCTCAAATAAATAAATAAAATGTTTAAAAAATAATTTAAACTTTGTTAACCTTACCTTCTGTTGCAGTTAGCTTCGAGTTACAAATCCAAAGCAGCCAACGGAAAGCAGCTTGTGGCTTACAGGCTCAAAGGGAATCACCATGATGGCAGGAAAAACAATGGCCTGAGCAGAGGGTGGACATCACCTCCTGGCCATCAGCATCAGAAGAGTGTGCTAAACACTGGCTATAACACCCATAAGTCCACCCCCAACGAGGTTCCTATTTCCAGTTGCCATAGCTGTGCGTCAAGCATTCAGAACACAGAAGTTTACAAACCACCACACCTTTATTAAAATTAGTCTGTGTTATTTAAGGCAAGAAACACCGCCAAGTTAAGAATGAAACTCCAAGCTTTAAGAAATGTTCATATTGCAATGTATACTACCAAAAATAACTTTATATCCAAAAGATGTAAAAAAGTCTAATAAGAAAGAGATCGATAGGGCTTCAGTAGGCAGAAGGAGGAAACTCCATAGGCTTATAAACCAAAAACAATACCCAACCTTATGAGTAACCTCAAAATAAAGAGCAGCATGATGTGAACTTTCATATTCATCAGTTAGGCATAAATTTAAATGTATGAAAGACATCAGTGTACTTTTCAGAACAAACAAGACATTCAGAATATGTTTCTTAATGTTTAAAATTACACCCACACAGAGAAACTGATTATATTATTATTTGTGATGCAAGGAGACATAGAGCATATTAAAATATTCATGAGAACCAACTTCAAAAAAGTAGCTACTATCAGAGAGAAGAGACACATGGAATTTCAATTAAATCCATATGTCCTTTGAATAACAGAAGTAATGATCATCAAATATGGCAACATATTAACAGGGGCTTCTGAGTGTTAGGTATATGTTATGAGACATAAACTTGGAAATGTTTCACAATTAACATCTCTTTTAAAAAAAATAGTTGTGGGGCTAGGAGATGGTTCAGTTGGTAAAGTGGTTGCCACACAAAAAATGAGAACCCGTGTTTCTTGTTCCCCATCACCCACAAAAGTTAGGTGTGACCAGCACCAGAAAAGCAGAGACAAACCCCTTATGTTTCCTGGCCGGCTAGTCTAGCCAAATTCATGAGCTCCAGGTTCAGTGAGAGACCCTGTCCTAAAAACTAAGATGGAGAGTAACTGAAGAAGACACTGGTCCCACATGTATGTTCCGACAGGCACACATACACCTTCACATACGTGTATACACACTCAGGAACGTAGCTGAGTGCTCTCTTCTTGGGACAAGAGCTTGTGCTCACTCATGGAGATTGGATGAAGAACAAGCAGCAAGGGCAAATTATGAGGTGTCCATGCTCTGCAGTGAGTTCTGCTCCTCAGAATGAAGTCAGGGTGCAAAGCAGGAAGCAGAGGAGGTATCTCATTGTGACGACAGCCGCCCCCCTCCCCACTCCTTCCCTGAGTACCCATTCCTGGCAGGAATTTGACTGAGAAAACAAAGCCGCCCACAACATGAATCTGTGTTTAGAGTGGACTTGGAAAAATTTCCCTACAATCTCAAGATATTTCTACCATCAACAAGAGAAGGCTTGACACAGTAGGAGGTCTCCAGCCCCTCCCCCCTTTTTTCCACTCAGCATCAGTTCAAACAGTATTCCCTCTCTGGCGCTGGTCCTGTGTGTGCTTTTGTGGAATGATTTGGCTGTGTTCTCTGTTTTCAAGCTAACCACGAAGCAGGCCTCTCAACCTGTGTTTTCATCAGCCCTGTCCCCTCCCCCAGCCCCATCTCAACTCACTATCACCATCCTGCTGAGTTAAAGGTAAAACACAATAAAAGTGCCTCATTGTTTGCTCCCCTGTAGACCTCACAGCCCAGAGCTCTCTTCCCAGAGTAGGGGTGTCACTCCTCAGTGCTGTCTTCTAAGGGCCAAGCCTGCCTGCCTAGCGACTTCCAAGCCAGGAAGCCCAGTGTTTATCCAGTCCCAAGATGTCTCTGTATCTCAGAGTTCCAGGTCAATGGTCCAGGCTTGCATTAAAGGGCATTTGGACTGGTTCTGAATCACAGAATCATAATGGACTATGATCCAGTCTTAAAGGAGATTCTGCCTGGTTGATAGCATGGGTAAATTACAGTAAGTTGCAGAAATTGAAATACTGCATTTTGGGCACTTGGGAGTATAGTTCATTGGTAGAGCACCTACTTGTCATGGGTAAAGACTTGGGTTAAAACTTTAGCACTGAAAAACAACAAAAAAAGAAAAAAACTATTGCTTAATCTCAGTTATATGTGGACTCAAAGAGTAACTAGAATGCTGGGAATTTAACTCAGTCAGTAAAAAGCATGAGGATCTGTGCTCATTCTCCCTAATCCCCACTGAAGTGTAATCCCAGTGCCTGGAGGTGGAGACGGGAATCCCTGGAGTTTGTTGCTCTCAGAGAATTTATGCTTTATTTCATTTGCCAGTCTCCTAAGGTGAGTCCCAGACACTTGCTTTATCGGTGAGTTCCGGGTCAATGAGTGATCCTGTTTCAAAAGATGGCATTCCTGGACGTGGCACCAAGGTTATCCTCTGGCCTTCACATGCACAAATACACATGTACATGCACACACGTGTGCCTGCAAATGCACACCCACATGCATACATACACACTTACACACAAATAAAACTTGTTAATTGCTTTCTTTTTAAAAATATTTTTACTTATTTGTAAGGAGAGAAAGAATAAGAATGGGTGCACCAGAGCCTCTTGACACTACAAATGCACTCCAGGCACATGTACTACCTTGTGCTTCTGGCTTTATGTGGGCACTGGGGAATCAAACCCTAGGCCATTGGACTTTGAAAGCAAGTACCTTCATTGCTGAGCCATCTCTCTAAGCCCTTAAATTAATTTTTTTTTGTTGTTTTTTGAGGTAGGGTCTTGCTCTAGTCCAGTCTGACCTGGAATTCACTATGTAGTCTCAGGGTGGCCTTGAACTCACGGCGATCCTCCTATCTCTGCCTCCCGAGTGCTGTGATTTAAGGCGTGTGCCACCACGCCCAGCTTTAAATTAATGTTTTAAAGCAACCAGAATAGATAGAAATAAGTAGATGGCCAGTTTCCATAGTGGGGGGTGGGAAGGTGGTCATATGGAAAACCGAGGGTAGGAGTTTCATTAGGTAGGAGAAGTCTGAAGATCTAATTACCACAAGAGGATCTTAGTTAACATTGTGCACCAGAAATTTGCTAAGAGAGGTTTTTTTAGCTACTTTTATTTTATTTTATTTTATTTTTGCGGTGCTGAGGACTGAACCCAGGTCATCCACTGAGCTAAATCCTCAACCCCTTTAGCTACTTTTAATACACATACTATCATTGTGAGATGGTGGGTATGTTAATTAGCTTCACTATGGTAATCATTTCTGTATGTCTGTGCATATCAGAACACCATATTAAGTACCCTAAAATATAAACAATAAGGATACAATTGCAAGCTGTCCATAAAAGGAAATAATGTAAGGTGTTAGTAAATACTTGTGTTTTCATCCAACCCTGCTTCCTTCGATGTGCCAATAAAATCCTCTTCTCGGATTCGAGACAGTTTTTCCGACATCACTGCCACTGTATGATCCGCATTTCCATCTGATTGGGAGTTCTCTTTAGTCCTCTGTGCAGCGTTTGAAGTTCTGATCTCATGGGGATGCAGTGGGATTGAAAGGTACCTTGAAGGTGTCAGGTGTGCGACGGCCTGGAGCCCACAGACAAGCTTGAGATGCCTCTGTGACCCTGGGGGACTCACTCAGTGACACTGAGCCTCAGAGTCCATGAATAAAATGAGACCTTTTCTTCTGAGAACTTTCGTCAGAATTTCATTTACTTTTGCTTGTGAAGCACTTGACAGTGTTTGGCCATTACTAAATGACAACTGTTGTTGGTACTAGAAACCTTCTATCCACCTGGCTTTTGATATAGGTTATTTAAAGTATAGAAGAAACATAACAAGAAATACCTCTGAGAGAACTTAATGTGTTCATTTGCCAGTCTCCTAAGGCAAGTCCCAGACATTTGCTTTGTGTGCATCCTGTGATTAGCTTTCTTGTCAAAGCCCATGCCTAAGGGCTCATCTGTGAGGGAATTACATACAGGTGACCTTGAAACCATCTGAGGAAAGAATATCTTTATATTTTCATGATTTTTTTTTGTCTTGGTATTTCATGTTTGTCTCATACCTAATAACTTGTGTTTAGTTTCAGGAAACTTTCGGTAGCTCAGTTTTTATCCTATTGTAGGATACAGCGTATGGACCACGCTGTATATATGTAATCAGGTGATAGACAGTTCACAGCAATGCAGCTGACTCGGCCCAAGCAGAAGTCAGGCTCATAAGAGTGGATTTGTGGAAACGTCCAACTTCCCAAGGGTCCTAGTAGAATAAGAAGCACATTGACTGGTGGCCATCTTGAGGAGATGGGGGATCTATTTTTACCACTGCACTTAGAAAGTTGGGGACCTAAAAGATTTGGAGGAAGGAAGAGGGAGAGCCGACCTTTTGATGTTTGCCCAGTTTTGAAAACGTTAGAGTGTCATTGGAAAGGCATTGATTGGCCAAAGCTCGATTAAGTAGAAAGATTCCAGTCAGGTATGACAATTCAACAGCTTTCCCTTGCATTCTGGTCCCAGATGCTTATGGCCTTGGGAATTCAGGTTTTATATCGACAGCTGAGCTGGAGCTGCTACTCTGCTGGTGGGCTGTGACAACAGGATGCCTGCTCCTTCCTGCTTTGTGCGCACACCATGCCCACTGCTAATGACCTGACCCGATAGATAGATAGATAGATAGATATATACATACATACATACCATATGATGTACATACCCAGTATGCCATTAGGGTTAATCCCTTGAATCCATTGAAGGATTTTTCTGTCCCTCCCTCACGATGGGGAGGAGTCTAACATGGGTTGGCTGATTTTCAAAGCTGTGATGGAAGGATATTGCTGTAGGGTAGGACTTTCTTATCCTGGATGTCAAGTATAGACTTTCTCTGCTGGGACAGTGGATGCCATGTCCCGTCACACACACACCCCCCAGCATTCTGGTGACAGCTGTTCTGAGAGGGTTTGGCATGACCCTCTTAGGATAGTGTTTCTTGTTGCTGTGACCAAATACCCAGGGAGAAGCAACACCAGTCTCTGGAACGGTGCCACCTACAGTTCTCCCACCTCTGTTAATCTAATCTAGATAATCCCTCAGAGAAGTACCTAGAGGCTGGTTCCAAAGGTGACTTGAGGTCCCATCAAGCTGACAATCACATAAACTATCACAGATGCTTCTGCCACCCTTAGGCGGTCCTCTCTGTTGATGGCCCAAGTGCCGAAGCTGTGCCTGCCTCTGATGAACCTCCTGTCCTGTTACATGTGTTCTGGTGGAACCCTGAAGCTGCTGGTGCTGCCAGGTGGGCTGTCTCTTAGTCAGGGAGGTCAGCAGAGCCTTTACCTGCATCTGCCATTTCTCTTTGGGTGCCATCCTGCTCTTGTTTTTGTCACAAAATTGTGCATAAATAGCCCTAACATATGAGCTGCTGCTGATTACATCTTTATTATTATTATTTAATTGTAAGCAGAGACAGAGAGAAGAGAGACTGATAGAGAAAATGGGCATACCAGGGCCTCCAGCCTCTGCAAACAAACTCCAGGTACATGCACCACTTTGTGCATCTGCCTTTTACATGGGTATTGGGGAATCAAACCAGGGTCTTTATAGTCTTTGCAGGCAAGCACCCTAACCACTGAACCATCTCTCCAGATGGCTGATTAGATCTTGCATCCCTCCTGAGGAGTAACTTGGTCTCCCTTGATGTTGCCAGAGTATTCTCCTAGTACTCACACTCACATTCACAGGAAATGTACTGATCAGCTTTAGTGACATCAGTATTTGGCATACTCAAGAGGCACGGTTAGTCAGGTCTTCGTGGGGCTCACCCCTTGTCATGGTTTGATCCAGGTGTCCCCCACAAACAAATGAATGTGTTTTGAATGATCAATCCCCAGATGATGGCAGTTTGGATATTAGAGCCTTGCTAGAGCTGTGTTGTTGGGGGTGGACTTATTGGGGTTATAAGCCAGTTTCCCCTTGCCAGTGTTTGGCACACCTTCTTGCCATTGTTTGCAGTGTTGTGGCGGAGGTGATGTTTACCCCTCTGCTCATGCCATCGCTTTCCTTGCCATGATGGAATCTCCCCTCGAGTCTGTAAGCCAAATAAACCCATTCCTCCACAAGCCACTTTTGGTTGGGTTCTTCCTGTGCAGCAACAGAGAAAGCTGACTGCAACAGATTTGGTACCAGAAGTGGGGTCTTTTGCTGCTAGAACTCTGATCTTGTGGCTTGGCCTTTTGGAAGTGATCTGTAGCAGGAATGCGGAGGGATTTGAAATCTCAGCCTAAAAGATACCTTGCAATGCTGTAAGTACAACTTCATGGACCATTCTGGTCAGAGTTAAAAGACTTGAATGCAGTGAGAACTGTTGACTGTGAGGTTTGGCTTATGAGAGTGAGAAAGAACTTTGTCAGGACTGTGCCAGAAGCAGTTTGTGTTCGAGGCTTGCTGTGTTCTGCCTGCCTGTGTTCTGGGAACCTATCTATGCAGGGTTGCTTTATGTAAAAATGGACTGGTGTGAGCAGATGGAGATGGCACAGAAAGAAAGATCTTTGGGTTGAAACTGCTGCCTGTTCACCTGCAATTGTTTGAGAGATTACAACCATTGAGATTGGGCCAGCTGGTCTGCATTGGAACAACAGAAAGAATGCGGACTCTTTGAAGTAAGGGGACTGAATGCTTTGTTCCCTCCTGTATTAACAAGTTGATAGCCCACCTGGTACTATCGAGTATAACAAATGCAGGAAGAGAGGGTTATTAGATTTGCAACACAGTTTTGTTTTTGAAAAATGGCCATCAGCAATGTGAAGCAGGTGTGTTGGATTGCCTGTGTGAAGGCCTGATGAAGCCATGAGGGTGAACTATGGTTTACAGTGGAGACCCAACGAAATACCAGAACTATGAATTGCTGCCAAGGCTAGCTGCCAACACCAAATGAAGTTTTCCTGGACTGAGTAGCTGAGCTGGAGGGACAAAATCAAATCTCCAAGAGACTTATTGCTGGTTAGAATTATCAGACTTGGAGTTAAGAATTTGATGTTGCCCTGCTTGTTTTAAATCTTATATTGGTTCAGTCTGTTTTTGCCATGCCTTATGTTATCTTTTGCAGTGTGAATGTTCTGTACCATTATGGGTTTACTTTTTGGTATTATGGCTCAGTTAAAGGAAAAACTGTGGGGACTTATGGGGTTGAGGTGAACACATTGTATTTTATATCATGTATGATTATTTGTGGGGCTAGAGGCAGACTGATTTGATGCAGGTGTCCCCCACAAATAAATGAATGTGTTCTGAATGATTGATCCCTAGCTGATGACAGTTTGGGTATTAGAAGGTCTCTAGAGCTGTGTTGTTGGGGGGTGGGCTTATGAGGGTTATTATAAGCCAGTTTCCCCTTGCCAGTGTTTGGCACACCTTCCTGCCATTGTTTGCAGTCCTCTGTCAGAGGTGACGTCCACCCCTCTGCTCATGCCATTGTTTTCCCTGCCATGATAGAGTCTCCCCTCGAGTCTATAAGCCAAATAAACCCGTTCCTCAACAAGCCATTATTGCTTGGGTTCTTTCTGCGCAGCAACAGAGAAAGTTGACTACAACAGCCCTCTTCCCTCCTCTGAGTGTTTTAAAGCAGATGCCAGTCACCAGATCATCTCATCTATAAGTACTTTATTCTTTCTCAAACAAGAGATGATAATATTTTAATAATTGAAAACCCATATACATCCCACAATTCCATTCTGACATCCAACTTAATAGGCAGTAATTCCTTAATATTATCTAATTCTTTATCTGTGCTAAATTTTCCACATGGTCTCAAAAGACTTTATTTTTTCATTTGATTCCTATCAGGCCTAGACAAATTGAATTTGGCTGTTTTTATTTAAGTAGCTTTACTACAAAGTAGATCAACATGTATGATTCATAGGATTGTATAGACAGTACTCTAATCTCATTTGAGAACAGTTTGCTCCCCCCCCCCCATAAGAAGCCCCTGCTCCTGTCTCAGTCACTTCCCACGTGTAGCATTACCTTTCCAAGCCCTGGCCACTCCTGATGCCTCTTTGTCTATAGATTTGCTTGTTATGGCATTTCTCACCAGTGGCAACATGTGCTGGGTCATGTGACGATCTTTCACTTCACACAGGATTTCCAGGTTGTGGTGTGTGGACTTCTTTACTCTAAATTGCTCGATAATTCCCCACGATATGGATATGCCTCATTTTATTTTTCCATCCATCAGTTGATGGACATTTGAGTTATTTTTAATGTTTAGATATAATAAAACATGGTTTCATGTACAAGCTTTCGTGTGGACACGTTTTTTTATGTACTTATTGAAGAGCAGTGGAATTGCTGTTTGAAGGACCATCAAACTGAATTTCACAGCAATTGCACCGTTTTACGTTCCCACCAGCAGTGTGTGAGGTCTGAATTTCTCACTACCCTTGTCAGCTCCTGCCATTGTCCATCTTGCTAATATGGCCCTCCCCGCAGGTGGGCAGTACTGTGGCACTGTGGGTTTTCCTTACATAGCCTCACAGCCTCAGTGTGCTTAGTGACCACTTTTGTATTTTTTGTGTGGAATGTTCAGCTCTCCTGCCCGTTTTTTCAATTGCATGATTTGCCTCTGTATTTCTCAGCATTAAGTATTTATAGATTCTAGATATGATTCTTTTCCCAGATATATGAGTTGTAAAAATTTTCCTCCTATTTCTGGCCTCTAATTTTACATTCTTGATGTCATTTGCAGTTTAAAAGTTTGTAATTTGGTATTCCAGTTTATCTCTTTTCTTTTTTTTTTTGCTATCTTTTCATTTGGTATTGCATCTAAAGTCTGTTCAGCCCAAGTCTTTGGCCCCGTATTTTCTTTTCTTTTTCAGAAAAAAATTTTAATATTTTTATTTCCAAGAGAAAGAGAAAAAGTACCAGGGTATCTTGCTGCTGCACATAAACCCCAGACACATGTGCCACTTTGTGCATCTGACTTGCCATGGGTCTTGGGGAATCATACCTGGGCAGGCAGGCTTCACATTCAAGTATCTTTAACTGCAGAGCCCTGCTCTCATATTTTCTCCTTAAGAGTTGTGTGGTTTTAAGTTATTCCTACTATACTAGGTAGCTATAGTTATTTCTACTAATATAGTTACATTTAGTTATGTTACATTTAGATCTAATGGTCATTTTGAGTTAACTTTAATATAGGATTGAGAAAGGGGGCACGAAGAAAGGGTGTTGATTTTAATTATTGAAGTCAGTATTCTTATATATCTTTAGTTCATTTTATTTTTAAGTTACATTCTACTTGGGATGTATGTCCAGAAGACTGTATTTCAAAGTTAGAATATTCTCTTTTTTTGTTTTTTAAAGATGAGATTTAAAAAAAATATTTTATTCATTTTCAAGCAGAGAGAGAGAGAGAGAGAGAGAGAGAGAGAGAGAGAGAACGAACGAACAAACCAGGGCCACTACCTTGTGGGTCTGGCTTATGTGGGTACTGAGGAATTGAACCTGGGGCCTTAGGCACTAGAGGCAAGTGCCTTAACCACTGAGCAATCTCTCCAGCCCTTTTTTTAAAAAAATATTTTATTCATTTTCAAGCAGAGATAGGTAGAGAGAGAGAGAGAGAGAGAGAGAGAGAGAGAGAGCGAGCACCAGGGCCATCACCTTGTGGGTCTGGCTTATGTGGGTACTGGGGAATTGAACTTGGGGCCTTAGGCACTGGAGGCAAGTGCCATAACCACTGAGCCATCTCTCCAGCCCCAGAATATTCTCTTTCTTGTAATGGTGTGCACCTGATATGTTGGTAAGTCTGTCAGTTTCCTTTAGACTTCATACATGTACATATTGTATTTTGATTATAATACTTTCCCATTGCCTTCTTCAGTCCATGTGCCTCCCCCTCTCCTGCTGCTGAATACCTTCTTTGCCACTAGTTTCTCTTTTCTTTTGATGGCATTTTGAACCCTTCTTCATCATCCACATTGAAATATTGATGGACCCAATATTGGGAGGATCTGGTGCAGGTATCAACAGCTACTGTGAGGTCATGAATGCAAAGACCACTTCCTGTCCAGAAGATAGTTTCCCAAAGTTGGCATTAGACTTCCAGTTACTTCTTCTTTGTGATCTCCTGGGTTTTCAGAGTTAACACCTTAAGACAAGGAACGTCAGAGAAGTCTAGCTTCATCCTTTCACCTTCTCCTGTTCTCCCTCCTCCCCACAGAGAACCATTTTTATTATTGCTGGATTTATCCTTCTATTATTTTTTTAAATATATAAACAATGTAAAGTAATATTTTAAAATAAAAACTTTCTTAGGGTCATACACTGCATATATTGTTGTCTTTTGTTTTTACACTTCACAGTATATTCTAGAAATCCTGAAATTCCTTAAGTAGATCAGTGTGACCTTTTTTTAAAAAATCACACTCATCTTACCGTGTCTTTTGTTAAGTACGTTGTAGAATATTACAGCCTGTTATTAATTGTGCCATAAAATATTGGGAGAGTTAGTGACTTAACTATGACTTTTATTAACAGTGTCTCTTTGGCTTCTCATCACAGAACATGATAAATGCTTTACTGTTCCCTCTCCCCTCTCTCAGCCTTAAGGAATTCCTACCCAAAGAATACATCAAGCAGAGAGGAGCTGAAAAGAGAATATTTCAGGTATTGGAAATGTACCAGAATTTATTATTCTCCTCACTCCCTATCCTCATTTATTTGCATGCCCCTCCCCCCACGCACAGGATAGTTTAGTGCCCCGTGCATGTGTTCTTATATAATAAATGGTAGGTGACTCAAGAGTCGGGAAACCGCCTGTTCTACTTTGGACAGATTTATTATCTTAACCCATACTTTCTTGATAAAGGTTACTTAGCTCTTCTGAGAAAAATGTGCATCCATTTAATTTCAAAGGCATTATCCTGTGAGCACTGAGGTGGGAGGTAGACCTTTAAGCTGCCCCAGGAAGAGGCTACTAGGAAGGCTGCTTTGTCCAGAGATTTGGTTTGTGAAGCTAGACTCAAAGAACTGGTGCCTTTTTAAAACCTAGGCTTATTTTAAAAGTCCAAGACTTTTCCACTCTAGACAACCTCTAAGGAAATCCACCCTATCATCAACCTCACCATGATGCTCTCTGTGAATCCAAGATTTCAAATTTCTTTGATCTCGAAATATAGATATAACCTCCAATAAAAATGTAATGTTATAGAAAACATTTTTTACCCAGTATTGTTTCTCAGTACAGTCCTAGTTGGGCATGTATATATCCTAGTCTATGGAAAAGATATATATATATATATATATATATATATATATACACACACACACACACATATATATATATTTGTTTTGTTTTTCAAGGTAGGGTCTCGCTCTAGTCCAGGCTGACCTGGAATTCATTATGTAGTCTCAGGGTGGCCTTACACTCACAACAATCCCCCTACCTCTGCCTCCTGAGTGCTGGGATTAAAGGCGTGTGCCACCACGCCCAACTTGGAAGAGATATTTTTTTGAATAGATGGTAGACTACATCTCTAAAAAAATAAATAAATAAAGACATGATTTTGGACTAGGGAGATGGCTCAGTGGGTAACAATGCTTGCTGTACAAGCATGTGGGCCTGAGTTCAACCCCCATTTCCCAGCCACACATGAATGTAACCCCAATGCTGAGGGAGGACCCCTGGGCTCACTGGCCAGAGTCTAGCTGAAACATGGTGACCTCTAAGATCAGTGAGAGGCTCTGTCTCAGAGAAAGATGGAAGAATGATAGCCCAGACACTGGCACCCTCCTCTGGCTACCTTAGGCATGTGTAATAGGCATGTATATATGTACACATGACATACCACATACATACACACCTAAAATACATAAAACACCTTTATTTTTTATTTTTGCTGTCATTTGAAGTGTGGATCCTGGAGTCTTTTGGGTTATGGAGTCCTTCAGAAACCTATTGTAGACTACCTAGGGTCACATCCACCTGATGACAGAGCTGTAGTAACAGATCTCCACCCCACCCACTGCTGCTTTTGCAGGAACATAAAAACTGTGGAGAGATGAGTGAAATAGAAGCCAAGGTCAAGTATGTGAAACTCGCCCGCTCCCTCCGGACTTATGGGGTGTCCTTTTTCCTGGTGAAGGTAAGTTGGGTAGCGTGTTTACCTGGGACACTTTTCTGTTGTTGTTGAGAACTTTACCTCTTGAACATAGTGTAATTGGACCCTGTTCCCTCCACACTATCCTCTTGTCCCTCACTTCCTTTTGCCCTCCTCTTTCTGCTGTCTAAATGTCTATGGGTTCAGAACAGTACAGGGTTTTTGGGTATCCACAATGGCTATTGGGTCATGAATGCACCAGTTAGTTCATGCCTGGAGGACACCGCCCTACAGTATGCCTTCCCACTGTGGCTCTTGCATTCTTTCTGGTCCCTCTTCCTCCATGTTCCCTGAGCCTTGGAGGGGAGGATAGGCCCACCTGCTTGTGCAGCAAGGGTTCTCACCCACTGAACCATCTCCTTAGTGGTGAGCTCTCAAGGGCTTCTTATTTTTTGCTTTGATGGATTTTTAGTTTCTTCAGTATCCATTACCATCTCCATAGAGAAGGTTCTTTAGTGGGCAGTGAGAATAGCACTCTTATTTAATCTACTTCTTCCTTTCCAGTGTTTCTAGGCCCCTGGTGGGTGTAATAGAGATGACCCATCCTGTGATACGCAAAGGCCTTCTCTTCTTGTCATTTTGAGGCTTGTGCTTCCTGGGTATTCGCTGCCATCTATAAGAAGAATGTTCTCTAACCAATAGGGACAACCCTTTTTTTGTTTGTTTTTGTTTTTCGAGGTAGGGTCTTGCTCTAGTCCAGGCTAACCGGGACTTCACTATGTAGTCTCAGGGTGGCCTTGAACTCACGGCAATCCTCCTACCTCTGCCTCCCGAGTGCTGGGATTAAAGGCGTGTGCCACCACACCCGGCTAACAACACTATTTTTTTTTCCGTTTACCTTGGATAGAACCCCAGCACTTGGCAGACTTAGCATCTGACCAGGGGTGACCCAAGTTTACAGCATAAACATGACTTCAGTATATGAGTGTCAGCTGGTGAGTGAGCCCAACGCTCTTGTGGGTCGGTAAGCACTTCTGCCCTGGTCCAGTCACAAGGAGCCAGCTCACTGTTGCCCTGAAAACAACTGAGTCCTAACCAATAGCGTCTTCTAGACTAAGTGAACCCAGATGGCCATTGGCAACCAAAACAAATTTATGTCAGGTAGTACTTATGTGTGCACCTTTAGACACATCAAGGGATTTGGGTGGCCTTTTGGGTCTCTTTCATGGGAATTGTCTTACTACTAGAGAATTGAACACATATGTCCACACAAAAATGTGTGCATGTGTGATTACAGCAGCCTTTAACCTAACTATAGAAACAAAATGTACATTTATCAATGGGTGAATGGATAAATAAATGATGGGATAGCCATACAAAATGATATTATTTAGGCCTAGAGAGGAATAAAGTACCGATGCATGCTGCTACATGGGTAAATGTTGCAGCCATGTGCTAAGATGACATCACAAAAACTATACACTCTATGGTTGCATTTATATGAAATGTCCAGAATATACAAATCTGTAGAGATAGAAAGTAGCTTAGTGACTGCTTGAAAGTGTGGTGGAGAACACAGAAGGGATTGATAGCTAAAAGATGCAGGAGGGTTTTTTTTTTGTAATGAAAATGATCTTAAATTGACTGTGGTGATAATTGTATGCTCTGTGAACATACTGACGTCATTGAATTAGACTTTGTAAGTGTATGAATTGTGTGGCATATGAATTATATCTGAATAAAGCTCTTTGGAGAAAGTACGTTCTCATGTGCCTGTCAAGTTTCCTCCACTAGTTCCCATAGTAGGGTATACAACATGGAAATTGACTTTGGGCTAAGACAGAAAAATCCCTGACTGAGCCCTTCAGTGTTACATGCACTTACTTGTGTGAACACTTGGTTCTGGGCAGTTTTATACAGGTGTAGATTTGTATAGCCTCCACCATAATCAAGATGGGGAAGACTAAGTTGTCACCACAAAGATCTCTGTGCTACCCTTTTACAACTATATGTACCTCCTATACCCTTACCACCACC